>JAIZAY010001645.1:0-13831 GCA_029531755.1 Holothuria leucospilota | reverse complement strand
AGTTACAATTAATTTGATGAATGGGTAGGTAAGTCTAGTTAATTTCATACATGATTTATTAGGAGGGATAAGATTAACTTTATTTGATAAATAGAGAGAATTTTGATTTATAAGTAAGTTCAGGGTTGATTTTATTGATTGACGAATAGGGTAAGAATTAATTTTATTTGATCAATGGATAGAGTATAAGGACTTGCTCTATTGATAAATTTAAGCGTATGTGCTCATATTAATAATATAGATTCAGGGGGTTAAAGGCTCAACAGCAACAACTCAGTAACATTCTTTTATTAGCCCTCAAAGAATTAGGCTGTAAATGGGTTAGAAGATATACGAATGAGACGAGGAATTGTGGAAACTATGTTTTTATCTCATCGCTCCGTGAGGAGGATGAGATATTGTAGTTACTTTGCCCGTTGGGCTATATACGGCAATATCAGCTGAAATAGAAACCGTTGCCATGGTAACAGTTAATTTTCCCAAGTTACTAGTCTAAGGGGCTAACCCATGGTGGGGTACCCCAGGGTGACCAAAAGTCCATAACTGAAGGAGGGGTCAAAACGTGTCCGTGTGTGTGTGCGTGTGGGTGAGTGTGTGTGTGTGGGTGTGTGAGTGTGTGTGTGTGTCCAATTTTGTTTTCTTAATATCTCCAAAACGGTTTAGCCGATTTTCTTCAAATTTGGTGGGAAGGTGCCCTAGGTGGAACCCCAGTTCTACATTGACTCCCGGAAGTAAAGGTCAAAGGTCAAAGGTCAAATTATGTGAAAATCACTCTTTTTATAATAACTCCAAGAAAAAACATCCCATGAACATGAAACTTCACACACATAATAAGAGTGTCTGGTACTACAAAAATATATGGTTGCCATGGCAACCGAGGTCAAAAGTCACATGATATTAACATTTTAAACGAAAAAAGTGTTCCATGAACTCCTCCTTGTGGGCTAGACCGATTCTTTTGAAATTTGGTGGGTAGGTACCCCAGAGTGTAAACTTGTGTCTCCGTGACTTTCGACAGAAAAGGTCAGAGGTCAGAGGTCAAAGATCAATTTTTGGGAAAATTCACGGTTTTTTAGTATTTTTAAAATAATTCCAGAAGGAAACATTCCACATACACAAAACTTCACACATATGATGAACGTGTCGAATACTACCAAAATATATGGTTGCCATGGCAACCAAGGTCAAAGGTCAATTTTTGTGAGAAATCACATTTTTTTTTAGTATTTTTAGTATAATTCCAGAAGGAAACATTACACATACATGAAATTTCGCACATATAATGAATGTGCTAAATAGTACCAAAATATGTGATTACCATGGTAACCAAGGTCAAAGATCATGTGACAGGAAGTCAAAGGTCAATTTTGGTAAAAATCACATTTTTTAGTATATGTAATATCATTCCAGAAGGAAACATTACACATACATGAAACTTAATTCACACATATGATGAACTTGTCGAATGCTACCAAAATATATGGTTGCCACGGCAACCAAGCTCGAAGATCAATTTTTGTGAGAAATCACATTTTTTTTTAGCGTTTCGGTACACAAAGACTTAACATTGATGATAGCAACGTAAATCAACAGTACACAGTGTAGACGCGCTTGTTACTAGTACTGACCAAAGATATTATAAGCATAGATTCCAAACTACTATAGAGGTTATGCACCGACGTCACTGTGTTGCGCGTTTCTCTATTTTTCCATCCAGGCGTACATTGTGCAACAATTGTTACTAAGGTGTTATCGGCGCGCGTATCTGTAACACACCTACTCAGTGGCGGATCCAGGGGGGGGGTCGCCGGCGTCCGGACCCCCCCCCCTCAAATTTTCCAATGTGCCCTTTTTCAAAAAAAAATTTTTTTTTCATACTAGCAAAAAAAAAAAAAACGAGACAGTTTCACAGGTAATGACAGTGTTGTCCAATTCCGAGCCCTCCATCCAGTATCGACCAATTCACTAGTCTATCCATGTATCGCAGAAACTTTCGGCAATATATTTGACTACGGTAGCCTATATTGGCCGCCTCGAAACCCGAACAGTGCAATCGTTTTACAAAGGATGTGACTACAGTATGTCTGCGTGACAATCAGGCATTCTAATCACTTTTCGCTTAGAACCACGTGTGGCGTGCTTGGGCATTCAGATATTACGTCATACTCATTAGCTAGTGCTTTATGCAACGTATTACTATTGGGTTTTAATACTGATTCCAAAAGGTCATTGCTAGTCAGTCTTTTGGTCTTACAAAATAATGATCTGTTCACTCTCCCTAAACGCTACATCTACGAAACCTTCCCTCCACCCTCTAGTATCCATCCTCTCGTGAACAAGAGAGAGTAGGTAAATATGTTTCGCTACGATATTTATAGTCTGGAATTACTCTCTTCTTTTATAGTGTTGACCTAGTGATGGGAATAAAAAGCCAGTCTTAGGTAAAGTCCACAGCCAAGAGTTGAACAGAAGTCACAATAGACGAATCGGTATTTGTTTGATTTTAAAATTACTATATAAAATCACCACCAGGTCAAATAACGCCATGTCAGTCGGTTCAATTTTTTTGACGTCTTTGGACCGATGACCGGTTTGCTGTCGCAAATGAAAAGCAAACATTCGACTTCAGTCATCTGTTCTGACAGTGTCTTTGACAGTTGCGCCGCAACTTTATAGGGAACACAACATACAGTATTTTAACCTCCTCCCCAGTCGAGATAGCGGTGGCGCCAGGTAGGGGAAGGGTTCATGCCTACCGTCTGGGAAGGCTGGCCCCCTATTGAAGAAGTTTAACAGTTTCGTAGGGGAGTCTTAGTCGAAAGTACGCAGCCTCCGACGACAACTAATCGACGGTTTACCTGTTTTTTGCCCTCAAGAGGATAATTTCTGTAATAAGAACCCAAAATTTTCGGCGCGCTACGCGCGCTGTAGAGTCACTCTATTTTTTCAATAGTTCCACTCCACATAGCAGGATAGCACAAAGTCCTGCCCACCTTACCAAGGAACATATGGACAGAATACATAGTTTATGTAAAGGTCGTAACTTTCATCCCATACCGCAAAACCTAGTTGGTGTTCTCTTGTGTGTGTGTCATGCGGTACAGTCAGTTGGTGAGCGACTTACGGAGCAAAGTTTGGCTATTTCATCGTGTAGTCCAGGTGTTTTCGATACAGTGTATGTTACACCCGATACGGTCAACAAACCCTACAGTTCTTTCTTTCGTTTCGTCATATGTTTTATGTGTAAGCCTATCAAAAAATTTCACCCGCTTCGCGCGCTTTTCAATTTCACGATCCAGATTCAAAGAGCACTATCAGTGCGCAACTCGGATCAGGAAGTATTAAGTGATATAATGCAAAATATGCCTGCAATTACATGGGATAATGAGGCTTCCACATTTGCCCTTCTCATCATACCCTCGAAATAGGGAATGTCGGAACTCGGGGTAGCTGACATGGCCCGGCCCCCTGTTGGAAAAATTCTGCCGCCACCCATGGTCAGTTTACTTATTTTGGCTTTCATAAGGGTAATTTCTGGGATAAAACCCAAAACTTTCGGTACGCTTTGTCCACTCTTCCTCAGTTCAGTTATACTTGGTACAAACCCTCTCCCCCTTTTCAGGTTAAAAAGTAGAATACATGGATTTATGTAAATGTCGGGAATTGAATCGCATTTCGCTAAACCTGGTTAACGCTCACTTGTGTCTGTCGTACGGTACGACTAGTGACTCGAGGAGGGAAGTACAATAAAGTTATGCCCGATAGGGCCCAACTGTCCGCTCAATTGTTCTATATACTGATGTAAGCTTTAATTTAGTACAAATTCTGATAAGTGTAGGCTTACCCAAAAAATTTTCGCGCGCTTCGCGCGCTTTGCAATTTCACCTTTTAGATTCCAGGTTTTGATTCCAGTTTTTCATGTCTTTTGGTTTAAAACTATCTTTGTCAATATGCGGTAAGTTGTGTATTCGCTGACGTTCATGGGAACCAGAATTTTAAAAAAATGAATGTGCCCTTTTTATGTTGGAACCCCCTCAGAAAAGACCCTAGATCCGCCCCTGCTACTACGCATGATCAGTTCCATCCAACGAAACGCACTGACGTCACGTGCATAACCTCTATAGAGGGATTTCATTTGACGTCACGCGCAATGGATTCCCAGGCACTGAAGGGCAAAACACACACGCAGTAAGCGTATTTACAGCACACGCGCACGGCATAACCATAGATACTACTGTGACACAGTGGACGCGTGCCCGTCAAAACAAAAAAGACGCGCGATCTTGCCCTTCAAAACTGCGTCTAGTTGGTTAAAGTCACGTGACTGAAATCCCTCTATACCTACACTGTTACGCTCAATGACTCCTCGTGTAGACGCAAATATTGAAGTGTGAATTTGACATGCGCGCCGTTCTTTTCGGCGATCTGCGTAGCCGGGAAATAAGAACGCGTACGTTACAGAAATTTCATTGTTAAAAGAGATTAGCGTGCGTGTCTTTTTACAACGCGCTCTATACGTGCGGAATACATTTTTTCTCAGTGTATTATCCGAAATACTTGACACACACTTCTGCGCTCTTGGGAAGCAAACGCGCTAGTTGATTTCCCGTTGTGAGGGCGTAAGAAGTTAAACGCGCATATAAAAGTGCGTTACTTAAAGTGGGGATGACACGGCCAAAGTAAGTTTCCCAGTAAATATTCTTTGGGTACAGCTTGAAATGAAGCGAATGTTTTTCGGACTAAACTACGTCCATAAACACAGTAATACGACCTTGTGAATTCTCAATTGCAGGCCAGACCCAGCCCATCTTAAATCCGAAAGCGAAAAAACGTATGTGAGCGCGTCTCAAGATCGTGACGTCATTGGAGGCACGGTTAGTAACGCTATACCAGGAAGCTCACCCATCGTTCTACACATCGAATCATGTGCATGCTAACGCGTGTTAGCGGGTACATCATTGCAAACATCTGTGCTACGATACTACAGCAGCGCGCGTGACTAGTGACCACATTGTGAATTATGCGTCGTTACGCGGTGACTGCTTACCATTCGCGATAACACCGTTACTGAATAGCCCACTGAGTAAAGGCGCGCTTGTTATGGACTGTCCATACATGTTCATAGCTGTTCTGTACAGCGCGCCCGTACCGCGTCCCTTTTTGCACAGAAACAAAGCTGTTTATTATATGCAGGGAAGCTAAAACACGCCCGCATATGCACGCGAACATATTGGCCAGTGATATGCTTCGAAGCATATCATTGGCCAATATGACCTCAACATGGTCCGCGCTTTGCGCTCTGTATGTTGGGCGGGTATTGTGATGTAATCCTTTTCATGAAGTTGCTAAGGTATGATAACTTTACCAAGCGTTACATTAGTTACACATCTAGATGCGCGTCCTTAATAGCGCAGTGTTTGTGCCGCCAATTGCGTCATAAAAGTCAGGTGACCTGTTGCGGCATTTTTCGAAATTGGATTTTGAACGTTTTTCTTCAAATTTCAATATATGCCGAATGGTACCGGTTTTAACTGTGTATGAGATTATATTCAGAGAATACTGTATTCAATCTTGCAATACACAAAAGTTATTTTGGCCGTGTCATGCCCTCTTTAAAGATACAGGAACTGACTAATGAATGTAGGCGAATAAGTGTATGAACTTTAAACCAGTCATTGTGCGTTCATGTTCAAGTGTACTTATTTGTAATGCTGTCAGGAAGAATTAAACTTCTTGTAAGTAGAATTTAGTAATACTCTTACATTACAATGTTCCGAAATAGTATTAATACTTTTGTAAGACATTAATTTCCCTGTAGCCTGTGCTTTTTTAAAACTGCTGAATAGTGATCACCACTTCTGCACCATATTTTGGGCGCCATGGGGAGTCAACACGCCATTCTAAATTTGGAATCTGTGCTTGTAATGTTTTTGGTACTGACTGTCCATTCCAATGACGTGCATGCTAACACGAGCAAGCATGCACATCGTATTATGTGCACATATTTTCTGTATAGCGCACTGAAGGCGTTCTTTTTGCACCACAACAAAAGGGCGCATGAAGGAAAACTAGTACGCGTGCAGACACCTCAAACACGGTCACACTGATCTGTTTATGTATGTTGATCCTACAAATAGATCAGTGCGCCAAGGGGGCGGTCGCCCCCTCCCACAAAGCCTTCGAAGACCTCTGTCGGAAATTTTTACCACCTTAATTAAAAATTCTTACAACGGAAAATAGTTGCTCAAATTATATTCTTGGGGGTTTACTTACAACACTTATTATGTTTTTAAGCAGAATTACACATCGAAATGGTTACTGACAAGTCCTGGAAATGTCATTTAAGGCAATCTCGGAGATATTTTAATCTATTTTTTCCGCGCGCTACACGCCAGATGATGGTGGCGCAACGCTCAGATAGTACCAAAGATACTATAAGCATAGATTTCACACTCCTATGCCTACACTTTTACGGAAATTGACTCCTCTTGGAGAGGCAAATATCGAGGCGGAAGTGTGGAATTGACAAGTGTGCCGTTCTATTCGACGATCTGCGTACGAAAAAAAGAACGCGTTACGGACAACGTCATTGTTATACAAAGGTTGACCCACGTGCGCTTTGACAGCGCGTTCCATACGCACAATATACCTTTCTCTGTGCATTTATCTAAATGTACAGAGAAACTCACTAATGCGCACTTTAAAAAAGAACACGCTAATTTCGTTCCCGTTAAATGCTTGTAAAAAGTCGACGCACATTTTTAACAGCGTTTTCGACGAGACCATGGTAACTGACCTATTTATAGATTGCGGACTTCAAAGCAGTAATTGTGCGTTCATGACAGAGTGTTTGCTTGACATGGCAGGGGGGAAGAAGCATAACTTGTCAGTGAATGGAATATATTGAGTGATTATTTCTCAGATTTAAGAATGTTCCAAATTAACATGTTGTTACACTTGCGCAAGACTTTAATCTCTCTAACTGTTTTCAAAATGACTGAACAGTGATCAGCACTTCGGCCCTGATATTTTGGCCTCCATGAAGAGTCAGCGCGCCATTTTAAGTTTGGAATCTATGCTTATAATATCTTTGGATAGTACATCATTACTTCAAGATAATAATCTGTCGGAAATGTTTTGCTTTTGCCCCCCCCCCCCCACAAAAACATCTAGCTACACCACTGCAGTGCACCATCCGCGATAGGCGCATTGTGTGTTATCTTTTCAAAGATATAGACCTTATGCATATGATGTCACAAAGGAGAAAGTGCTCCCTCGTTTGGAGGAAAATGGAGGAAAAGCGCATATCATTGCAAGTTACACCAATAAATGCAGACAGCTGATTTGCAACCAATCGTACACGCGCGTAAGTCTACTACACGTGCGGCGAAATCTACGCCGTGAGTGCACGTTTCAGACGTGTGCTTCATTGTTTTCACCCAAGATGACGTCAGTGTGATGTCAATGCATAAGGTCTATTATAAGTATAGATGCCAAAGTCCTATACCTACACTGTTACGGAGATTGAATCCTCATGGAAACGCAAATATTGGAGTGGAAGTGTGGATTTGACATACCCACTTTTTTATTCGGTGATGTGCGTATAGTAGGGAGCTTTAGATTGCACGAAGCGGACGTCGGCTACGACGTAATGACTTCATGTTGTAACTATGCGCATGCGTCTACGTGAACTTCACGTTGTCGGTGTAATTCTACACCGGGAGTCGCTCGTTTTGGCGTTGTGGCTAGAACGGCAACGAGAGGCAGTATATGACGTCATATATTTTTTTTGCCATGCCGATCGTTGCATTAGAAACTTAAAAAACGCGTTGCACACATATCATAAATTCATCGTCGTCCATTATATCAGTTAAATAACCATAGCAATTGCTTCACGGACTCGATGAAGGTTTGCCACTCTCCAACTTAGGCCTACATAAGGAGTAAGTTTGACTTATACTTCCCGCTAAATACTGTTACCATTAACAGATCGGTTTGCGCGTCTGATACTCAAACGAAGTTCGAATATCGCCACGCGACTTTCATGCCGCGTCGTAGAAATCTAAAGCGCAATAGTTCCAGGGCGCGTACGTCAGCTCGACGACGTGGACTGTGGGTTAAAACGCCACGTCGTGTAATCTAAAGCTCCCTAATAATAGGTACGCACAGGAAATTTCATTCCTAAAATAGCGTGGCTTGCGTGAGCGTTGTGTACACGCAGGATAACGTTCTCTGTGTTTTATCCCGAATACTTGACTTGACACTTCTGCGCGCTCCGGAAACAAACGCGCTAGTTGATTTCCCGTTGTGAGTGCGTAAGATATTAAAGGTTCATTTAAAAGTGTGTTGCCTGAAGATTCAATAAAAACTGACCAATAAATAAGCCCATGAACCAGGGAGCTTCCAGCTCCCTGCATGAAGTGAGCTTCAAACGTGCCATTGTGCGTTCATTTTCAAGTGCACTTAATGCAATGCAAAATGCCGCAAGGAAAAAATAAAGTTCTTCTTTTAAGTGAAATCTATAGAGGAGTAATACTCCTTAAATTTACAATGTTTCAAAATAACAAGTGCTCATACTTTTGTAAGACATCTGTCCTTTTGCTTTCAAAACGACTGAACAGAGCATGATCGGCACTTCCGGCCCGATATTGTGGCTCCATGGGGATTCAACGTGCCATTTTAAGTTTGGAATCTACTATAACATCTTTGTATCTTTCCATTTAGCGCACACCCTATTTAGAATTAGCGCTATCATGAAGTCTGTAGGCCGATGGAGTTTTAGATTCGTATTCTTGGGGTTGGATTTACTTGTAAACCCAAAGGTAATAATAAGTAAGGGTACTTATCGTTTTTTGTCACACATTAGTACATTTGCGTCAGATACTGTGCTGTGTAGCCATCTCATTAAGTTGCTAAGGCAATCCATGTACTAGACGCAGTGCAATGATGTGGATGAGAGCTAATGCGTGATTGTGCGAATTAAAGCATTAAAGGCCGAAGAGGCGTTAAGGACACGCTGCAGGTGTAGGGCGCGTTAACATGCCCACATTAGTCAGTGTTACATTATTTCCGAAGGTGACCTACATAACGTGACCTCCAATTCGGGTTCAATTTCGCACGGTATAGATAGTTCTCACGTGACGTCATAGGAGCTTTTCACGTGTATTATTTCAGCCATGTCTGAGGGCAACCCCGGCATGTGTGTACAGGCTTGCCCTCAGACATGGCAGTTGCTAACCTCTAGCTGTTACGTCACTGAGGACTATCTCTATTCCACACATAGAGCAGGATATATATTGCTTTGTGGTTCCACCATAGATATTACAAGCATAGATTCCAAACTTAAAATGGCACGTTGACTCCTCATGGAGCCTAGTCTTGGTCAAGACTTAGTGAATCTTTCTTTACCCTTCCCAATTCCCACTGTCCCCCACACACTTTCGTTGATGGCGCTATTCCTCTGAACTGTACATACTCTCTGATTGCTTTCGTCCACTAATGGTGAACAATGACAATCGGACATCGGAATGAGGGCGCGCTGTATGTTTCGTTTTTGAAAATATAAGGAAACAATAACTTACTAGGCTGAAGAAGAGAACTACCATCGTCTTAACACAAGACTACATGGAGCCCAATATATCGGGGCGGAAGTGCTGATCACTGCTCAGTCGTTTTGAAAACAAACAGGCAAATGAATGTCTTACAAAAGTATTAATACTTATTATTTCGGAATGTTGTTGACTGAAGAAGTACTACGCCTCCATAAATTCCACTTGAACAAGAATAACTTATTTCTTTAACGCGGCATTCCACGTATTTACACTTGAACATGAACGCACAATGACTGGTTTTGCAAGTTCATGGACATTCATTGGTCAGTTTCTATGGTATCTCCAAGTGACGCAATTTATATGCGCGTTCAACTACTTACGTGCTCACAACGGGAAAGCAACTAGCGCGTTTGTTTCAAGAGTGCGCAGAACTGTGCGTCAAGTATTCCGGATAATACACAGAGAAATATATTCTGGGCGTATAGAACGTGTTGTAAAAGTGCACGCACGCTAACCTCTTTTAACAATGAAATTTTCTGTGACGCGTTCTTATTTTTGTACGCAGATCGCGGAATAGAACGGCGCGCATGACAAATAAACACTTCCGCCCCCATATTAGCGTCTCCATGGGGACTCACTGAGCGTAACAGTGTAGGTATAGGAGTTTGGAATCTATGCTTATATCTTTGGATTCCACATTGATGTGCGTCCTTTGGTTATACGGCTCAGCACAGTGCCTGGGCTGCGATGAGATAAGCAACTCCGTGGATTGCCCTCTTGTTTTTATTTGCTTTTACTTCAGTCATAGCCGTACATAGAGAGGGCCACAGGAACAGTTGATCCTCCCTTTCTCAAAAAAAAAAAAAAAAAAAATTCAATGTAATTTTTATCCCATCGATTTTTAAATTTTCGGTTATTAAAACTGCCGAAAGATTGTTTAGGTGCAACTAGTATAAGGCACTCAAAGCGCAATTTCCGGCAATATGGCATACGGTTTCCGGCAATATGGCATATGTTTTTAGGGTGTTCAATACCTAAATTCACTAACTATGTTTACACAGCTTGACTTTGCTACAAGTTTAATACTTCAATGATTGATTTCAAACAGATCCTTTTGAACAACTCGTAAAGGTTAGCAAAATGATTGTCTTCCACAAAAAGATGTATGGAAATAACATTGTATATGCATTCAATTAATATTTATAGCCTATGACAAATCAAAGTATATCCTCTCTATAGCTAGCGAAAACCGAGTATTCTTTATTCACAACAATCCAATCACCTACATTGAAGGCTTTCTGCTATTCCTATGTCTCAGGAAAGATCTTTGAACATTGATCTTCAGACTCAGTCTGATGTCTTCCGTCAGACCCCTGCTGTATTACAACTTAATATAACTACACTGGCACTTTGTTTAACACATCGGTTCTGTCCCCAAAGCATGCCAAAAAGAATGGGAACGGAGATGTACCATTGGGGCTGGGAAACCGAGCCCTCCAATTTTCTCAAAGATAACGTTCACTGATATCTAAATAGAGGGGTAAGTTTCGAAAAGGGCATCTTTACTTCACGCCCCAAATTTTTTTTTGTCAAGACGCCCCTGAATGGAAGAGCATTCAGTTTTTGAGTTATGGTGACATGCAAACCACAAATAGCTGTTTTTGCTCAGCAGTTAAATAATAAAATCCCCTTGTGACAGATCTGAGGATTACTTTAAATATCTTTTACTCTTATCATGATGAAACTCTAGAAAGTTTGACGATTTATTAATGTAACTCATAACCTATGCAAAAATAATGATGTACAGTGTTGAACAGTTTTAGTATTTCTTTTGCTAGCCCTTTATATGAATAACATCTTAATTACCAGCTATAATTTACACTTTGGTGAGTGATATACTGATATTTTCACGTAGATAACTGTTATCGACCAAATAAATCGGGCTTGGGACATGTCAATGTCACAAATATCCTTGAAATAAAGGTTCAAAAACAAAGAAAAACCGTAGCCATATTTGATGAGTCCCTCCTTCCACGTCACAAATTAGCATTATTACGTTATGTTTATTCATAATTTTAATGTAAATAGAAATTACTGTGTAAAATGGTCAATATTTCGGATGGATTTTGATAAAGTTGTGTCATATTTCTGGGTAAATAATGCTTTTTACATTAAATAAAAAAATTATATGTCATTTTCACGGCACCAGACCTTTAATTGCTAATCAAGGTCAAGTACGTTACATTTAACCCCGGGTCTCATATACGCGATTCAACTTACGATTCAACTTTCAACAAGATGCGCGATATCTCATTCATAAACACTTTTATTGATTTCCTGCATTCTGATTGGCTGAAAACCATTTGAGACCGGTCTTAAATCGCATTTAAGACCGGTTTGCTGACAGTTAGGAGAATTAGAATGCCGTGGTTTACGTGCGCATGGTTTGAGCGTGTAATACATTTCCCTATGTTTTTTCGGAGTGCGTACGCGTACTACTGAAAACGAACGCGCTACATCGTGAAAGCCAACGCTTCTCTCACAACTCCCGGTACATGCAGTAATTAACCCCGTACTATACTGTGTGCCACTGTGTGTGTAGCCATCTACTGAGTTACTGGGTATTGTACATATTGTGCAGTTGTGTCCTGTGTATGTTTACGCCGCTTACTGCCTGGTACTAACAGTATGCAATCAATTTGACCCTTAATGGTAAGTGAATAAGACAAAAGAAAGCAGATTCAACAAAGATATCGTATTTGTTATGTCAACGAATTAGATTTTGTTCAAACAATTGAATTTTAAATGAATTTTGTTTTTTAAAGAAGTGAAAATATTTGCGTGGTTGTCCACACTTTTCTTTTGGCTTGAAGTGTTCGCTGAGCTATCGCAAGAAACTAAAACATGACGTCATAATAGAGCCCATAGGTAGCTGGGAGAATTAAAATGTGATCTGTACCATTTTTGTCGAAAATTTAATGTTTCTGTCGATTTACAGCATTGTTAATGTTGAGTGTTTATGAATGGGGATAAAAGCAGGGTGCCCCGGTCTTAAATGTGATTTAAGACCTCCGATGACGTCATCACAGAGCAAGCGGACCTCGGCTGTCGCCTCGGTCCGCTCAGCCTCTGTGATGACGTCATCGCCGGTCTTAAATCACATTTAAGACCGGGGACCCTCGCATTTATCCCCTAAATCAACTTTCGACGCAACTGTTGGCCGTTCCCACACACGCAACTCTCATGCAACTTTTTACGTTGCCTAAGTACCCTACTAGGAAATTAATATAAGCATTGACCGTAGATCCCGGGGATGGTAGATACGTCCCCCAACATTTGACCAAGAGGGGATGGCAGGTGTAATAATACCCCATGATAGGCTTACAGAAACAAAATTACTGTGTGTCCCTCATTTGTTCAATCAAAATTTACCTTGGTAAAACACAATATTAAAGCTGCTCAGAGACCTATTAATAGGATTTCACCGATAAAGTCTACCAAGCTTATCTTTTTCGTGTGTAAGTTTATGAATTTTGAGACCTCAAAGGAAAGAATTTGTATTGATCAAGGTTACACGGCCTTGGGAATGGTATTTCCGCCATTCTAGCTGTCTAGAAGACATAATCTCTCTCAGTCCGCTACCAGCCAACGGACGATGGCACTCCCCTCACAATTGTTTGACATGTTTCATCCTGATTCTCCATTGGTTACTTGGTTCTTTCTTCTCCATAATAAAAGGCGGCTTAACAACTTCTTCCTTTTTATTGTAGGTCTGAAGACGAAATTACCAACCATCTATTTCGAGAATGTAGTATATCTTCTAGTTATCTCATCGCTCCGTGAGGAGGATGAGATATTGTAGTCACTTGACCTGTTGGGCTACATTCGGCAATGGCAGCAGAAATAACAACGGTTGCCATGGTAACAGTTAATTTTCACAAGTTACTAGTCTAAAGTCCTAACCCATGGTGGGGTACCCCAGGGTGACCAAAAGTCCATAACAGAGGGAGGGGTCAAAACGTGTCCGTGTGTGTGTGTGTGTGTGGGTGGGTGGGTGTGTGTGTTTACATAGCTATCAACTCGAGGACTTGTGTGTTGGTACACACCTTCGCTTTGAGGACATTTGGTGTGTGACTGTCAATTTGAGGACGTCCTCAAATTGTAAAACTGGGGAACAGATTAAAAATGACCCCAAGAGGCTCCTGTATAATTTTGGGGAAAGTCCTCAAATTGTCAAAGTCAGACCCACATTTGTCTGAGCTGTGTGTATAGTAGAAAAT
>JAIZAY010001644.1:0-13834 GCA_029531755.1 Holothuria leucospilota | reverse complement strand
CGTCTGGCCGTGCTTGAAAAAATAGGTGCGATCACACCTTCGAGGCGCAGGGCAGAGCAGCGTCAGGGCCGTCTTAAGAGATCACCGGGCCCTGGGCCCGGCATTGGAGCGGGGCCCCTCAACAAGTGTGTTCGAAAAAAGTTGCGTGAAAAATTGACATCCTTGACCATCGCTCAAGCATAGACATGCCTGCATTCACCCCCCCCCCCCATGTCGCGCATAAAGCATGGAAATTGGAACTTTTATGTGAATAACATATGTGATATCTCTAAAAGCTGAAATACATTATAGAAGAGTAATCTTCCACTTGCACTCCATACCTAATAACAACACTGGACTTTTAAAAAGTATTTCCACACAAAAATCTTTTACGCAAGGGGAGATATGATTTTTTGAGCAGAGGTCAATTTGCGGGGCCCCTGACATCGCGGGGCCCTGGGCCTGGGCCCAGTGGGCCCATGCGTTAAGACGGCCCTGAGAGGGCGTCCGGTGTGATCCCCCTTTAGTCCGAGTAACAGTCACCCCAGAACGTCAGCTAAGCGTTACAAATTTCCATTTTTTACCCTTAAAAGTATCTTTCATGTTTCTGGACATATATACTAGATACAAATATGGGTTCAAAAGGCCAGGGTCAAAGAGTCTACAAACTAACATATACATGTGTACTCACTTAATAACCCGGGCAGGATTTGATGTCTGAAAGTGAGGGGAGCAAACCATGGCGGAATACAAAAAGACCCCGCGGGAGTGAAAAGCGTTCCTTGAGGGCTTGGGCGTAAAGTTTGGGAGCAACGCTAGGGTGGGGGTCCGGGCAAAGCTCCCTGAAGCCCTGAGGTATTTTAAAAAAATCAAAACCATTAAAATGAAACATTTGGCTCCCAACTCAAAACAGCATTATTTCAAGACATTTTATTAGAGCCTATTGCTTTTCTTTGCAATATTTTTCATAAAAGATTGTCCTTCTTTCCCACTAGCCTGTTCTTTCTTTTATATTTCATTTTTGTCAATTATCTGGGACAAGGGACTCCTCAATTTTAAATCTGTGTAATTTTGTAAGAACGATCAAAGTTTGAGGGTTATATATGTATAATACGGGTAGTTCTTACAGAAACATGCCCATGAGCGTCGCAGTGAAATTGCTAGGGAAACAAATTTCATTTTTCATTGAGAATGCATTTTCGTAAGGTGTGGCCGGAGGATCCTTTAACCGCGAACGCCGAAGGTGCGAAGCCCGAAGCTTCGGACCTAGGGTCCTACCTTTTGATGGCTTTAGCGGCCATTCTGGACTATATTTAGATCAAATCCTTCATCCTCTATTGTGATTGGGAATTTGATTGCAAATTGAAGAGGAAAGTGAACAACTGGAGAGGTTTTACGGGGGTTGGAAATAGTAATTTACTCAAGCTATCCTACAGGATATAATAACGAGGCAATTCCACAAGAGTTTTCCAAGGGACAGCAGTCCTAACGTGACACCTTTTTATGTTGAGGTCACGCAAAGCACACCAAAAAGTTATTGAAATCGCGATTTTATTGAAACCGGTGCTGTGGCCGAGTGGATAAAGGCGGTGGCATTTAAAGACGAAGCTTAGCAACCGGGAAATTCGGGTTTCAGTCCCCGGCCGGGTCAAAGCAAGGTGGATTTTCGTCACTGATCTACATGTAGGACTGGATATAACAACTTACAAGTGTGTCTAAAAAGGGGAACCACTCCGCTCACAGCAACTACTCGTAAGAAGCCTAGCCACGTACAAACTCAATGGAGAGACGCTATGAGAGCGGCGTATTTTTAGAATTTCTACGAAATGTCAGTATATGCAGCCTACAATTGCACCAACCAATGAAAAACTCGTCGTTCAACGCTACATGCGGTAATCGTGAGCAAATGAGTTTTAAAAATTATTTTATTTTAAGAATTAGTTAACTTAAAATTTTTTAATTTAAAAATTATTTTATTTAAAAATTGTTTGAGAAAGAAGATATAGTCTGACCGGACAATAAATGATGACGTCACAGTTGACAAAACAAAGACCCTGATAAGAATGCGTGCGTGTAAAGTATATGGCACGTGATAACGCTAGCACCGTTGTGCGCAGGGAATAGACGAATAAGGATTAAGTCGTAAATTGTTATGATAGGACGGTATGCAGTGTCTGGTTATTTTGAAACAGGCTGCGCGTTCTTTTGCCAACGAGTGATGACGTCGAGAATTTGCTGGTAAAACATATCCCCTACGATATTATTGTAAAGAAGTGCTCACTGGCAGTTGATACTGTTCTTCATTTGTCAGGGCTAAGTCTCAATACTTAATGCTCAAAGGGCCATGTGATGGCATGATTTTGACATAAATGCATGGGTGGGTATGCAGAGATACATCTCTCCCCCTTGATTCGTTTCATTTTGCATGTTACTTCACTTAACATGTAATGCTAGTCTACATAAAACAAGCCTCTGCCAGAAAGAGGGAAATTTAAGGGGTAAAGAACGATGTTAGGTTAGATGAGGTTTAACGTTCCAGTTTCCAACCAATTGGTTCAAGTCGAGACGATCACGGCCTTTTTTCCAGTTGTGACTCACTGGCTTGTTTCCCCTACTCCATTGTTTATGCTGAGCACCAAGCACAAAGGCAATAGGTTTCATTTTTAAAGTCTTTGGTATGACCCGGCCAGGATTTGAACCCTGGACTTGAACCCGGCTGCAAGTCGGATGCTCTAGCCACTTGACCACTGCAGTCGGGTAAAGAACGAAGAAAATGTTCAAATATGTACAATGTTCAAATATACCGTACGAAAAGGGTGAACATGAGAAATGAATTGCGAGCAACATAACAAGCCTAAGAGACCATATAAGTTAACCTTTTACCGTATGTGCATGACGGGCTCAGGCAAAAAGGGTTATCATTTTTAAAAAATTATAACTCTGTCATGCAACATCCACTAGCCTTTATTTTACCATCAAAATGAAGCCAACAAAAAGATCTATCGAATGCCACCATTTTTTTTTGGGGGGGGGGGTTCGTATTTGACATTGTTTCATAAAAAATCGTTAAAAAGTTGTTTACATTCAAAAAATATACCAAAAATTCAAAAACATGCTAAAAATGACGTCATAATTTTAAAAAAATCAGTTGAGGCACTTAGAAAAAAGTCACCCTACTCACTTTTTTTTTCTGAATACCTAGGAACCTATACAAACACCATAAGAAGTGATTAGGTGTCAGGGGTAGGGAATTTAGAGATATAATTTTCAAAAATTAGTCATTTTCAGTCAAATTTTACATTTCCATCCCCAAAACCCCCTCCCAATAAAAAATTACCTAAGTCAACAGGGGAATGTCCAAACTTTTTCATTCAAACACCAAAATGTCCGTTATGAGCTACCTTACGCAGAAATACCAAGAAATATGAAGAAATGGCAAGGGTAGGGTGAGTAAGAGAGTTTCAAAGATCCAAGCAACTGCATTTTTCAAAAGAGTCAAATTTGGCCCAAAACATGCATTTCTGACCCAAAAATCCCCTCCCAATATCAAAAATTATAACCCACAACACCCCTCCGACTTTTCCACTCACTAAAATGGCCATTCAGAGCTACCTTATAAAGCTATGCAGCTCTATTTATAGATCCAAAGTTGTTTACGTTTCACTGTGCACTGAGCCATAGCGTCCTGTGTAGAGGTCAATATAGTTCAGTGTGTGTGAGTTCAGTGTGGGCTGTATAGCAAGAGTAAAATGGGCATATCTTCCTCATTATTTGTCCAATTTCCTCAAATTTTGTATCAAATGAAAGAGAAAAGGAAGCTAAACAATCTCCTGCACCATAAATTACAAAATAATAGTGATCTGTATGGGTTTTCTACGATTTTCTATGAAAATTCGTATTACGTCATCTAATTTGCATATTTGCATACATAATGAGATTAGTTTACAAAAATAAAATATGCATTCAAATTCCCTCTCTTTGCTCTTTACAATGATATATAGGTTCTCGCAGAGAATATTCCTTCTAAATCAACCAAAAAATTCCTGAAAATATGCCTCTGTTTAAAAAAGTGTAAAAAAGTGAAGACCTTATGGAAAAGGGTTTTTAAATTAAAGTCAGTAGGGTCTAAAAGATCAAAATAAGCACTGCACTTGTATTTTTTAAGATTTTGTACAGACTGACACTCCGAAATCCAAAAATTGGAACCTAGAAGTTGAGTGAAGAGTTCTATAGGTATGTCCCCAGTGGAAACAACTTGCAACAACTTTACAGTTATAAATTTAAAGAGCATCAGTTTCCAATATCAACCATTCAATCAACCTCTCCAATATTCTTGCACGGTGTTCTAAACCTACAGACCGTAAATGGACTTAAACCATTGCCTGCCTGAAGAAAATCTCTTTGATTCACTTTTCGTGTCAAAATTGTGCAGTTATTACTGAAAATTTATCAAAACAAAATGTAGACAAAATCGAACAAAAAAAGTATTTTGCACAATGACCTTAAATTTTCTCCTTCGGTTAAAAAATTATTTCCAATATTTTTATTCATTTTTCCATGTCCGTGTATATCCCGCACCGTTAACCATTGCGCAGTTGCGCGATAATTTGTTAAGGCCAAGTGGTTCCCCAATGCTGTAAACAATTGTGCGCGTAATATACAGTCCTACATTTAGATCAGTGGTTTTCATCCAAGAGCAATCTAGGGTTTTCCCATCTTAACTGGCTTTTCAAAAGAAACCAAATTTGACCTAAATTGTTCAGTTGGTTAGCCACCCGACGTAAAGTTGTAATTCAAAAGCCATAGGCTTCCCACTTAGCGTCGTTAAACAACTGCCTTCGAGGCCTTCAAGAAACCCCTATACACTGGTAACTTTCTAACAAAGTGTGGTGGGGAGCCGACGCCCATGCCTTGAAAGAAAGTTTGATTGAGGTACCAAACAAAGTTTTTCAACAACAATTACCCCTTGCGCTCCCCACCTTTGAGCTCCGCTTCTGTATTAATTTGATATTAATATTTTCATTTATTTTACATTGCAAGAAATTACCATAATATTAAAAACCTCCCATAATTTCTCTGGTCTCGATTCGTTTCCTTTATTTTTTTCTTTTATTATATTTTAAAGTCTGGCAAATAGTGGAGAACAAGTGCGCCCCTTCCCCCTCCCCCCGTAATCCCACCTATACTCAATAACATGAGTATAATCAGGGAGCTGTGTGAACCCCCCGCGAAAATGAAAAGTCGGTCTCTGAGCGCCAAAAAGTCGGTCTCAAATCCAGTTTAGTGTGCTTTTGTAACAGTAGACCAGACATGAACAACCATGAACAACGTTTGAAGTGCAAAAAAAAAAAGCAAAAAAAGAAAAAAACAAAAAAATGCTTCGAAAATTCGGAACAGCATCTGAAGTGCAAAAAGGATAAAAAAAAAGGGGGGTCTTTGAAAATTCGGGTCGTACAACTGTGTCAGCGGGAGTCGGTCTCCAAGAAATGTAGTCGGTCCAAAAATAGTTCACCCCCCTGCGAATTCATGTATATACGCCCCTGGGCACCTCCCCCTACCCTCCCCCTGGCTACGGGTTGTTGTGGCGCTGACGGTTGGTTACGAAGTGGACTGGCCGGAATTTATGACTTCTGATTCGACTTGCTTTGGGTAATGGGTATCACTGAAAAGGGAAGGAAAGCGCCCTCGGTTGAGGTATTTTGGGCCAGTGGTCAGGTGCATGGCGAAAAAAGTGGGTTTGATCAGAGGGGGACAAAATGATGTTAAAGGGCATTTTATAATAAGCAGTCACCTAAGCCAATGTTTCTCATCCTGACCTCTTCACCCATCTGCCAAACTAGGGGGCATTTCCTTTACCAACCAAAATATTTCTACAAAACATACCATTTCTTAAATCACATTTTACTTATATACGATTGATTGAATAAATAGTGCGGGGAACATCACGTACAATGTACTCAACTTACGAAATCCGTTGGACGCAGATCCAGGATTTGCGGAAAAAGTGGGGTTCCCTTTGTGTCGGGAGGCTGACTATAGTAAACCTGAAAGAGTGAAAGACAAGAAATCCTAGAGGCCGGTGAAACTTTGGCAAAGTAAACACTTCAGATGCAAATTCCTGACACTTGGCATTCAACGTAAGTTCACAAGCAAACATTAGTTTTGTGAAATAGTGTATCATTATCGGCGTGATCTCTGAGATATCATCATACATTGTTCGAAATGACCAACACGGAAGGTTTGGGGTCCTCTTGCTGGAATATTTAGCCGCAAATAAAACACTGTAATATGTAACCAGGTATCTTCCTGGTTTTTGCAAATCAGAAGGAAACGCAAGAAAAAACTCAGAATAATGATGGAATTGACAAATTGAATATAGAGGAATTTGTTGTCATAAAGAAACAGCATTCAAAATTTAAAAAATGGATGTCATCTTTCAAGTAAAACTTGAACGTAAGTGTGTCAATTTAAATATCTGTGCATGTGCTGATACAAAATACATCAAGAGATAAAAGTCCTTATGCTTCTGGCAATCAAAGGCTACCGTAGAAATCGATGGCCTCACTTGTACTGTTTGTGCCGTTTCACACACTCTAAAATTTGCCAGTTAAGGACCTAATGTTAATTTGCACTGTACAAACTATGCGGCAAGTATTCGAAAGCCTACCGAACAAAGAAACGAGGAAAGAACGTCTTTCGATTTCTTTTCAGGTAGACTTTTAACTATAGTTTATACATATTGAGGTAAGAAACATAAATGAAGTAACAGTTACCACAAATACTTTTTACTTATTCGAAGTGGATACATTTTTAATTTATTTACAAAATTTAATACATTAAATTCATAGATTCTACGGTGTAGCATAAAAACCATACGTCAGCTCAGTCTAGTTAATCGTTTTCGTTTAGCTTCCAAAACACTCGCTTGTCATTACCGGTAGTTACGATGAAATCATCAATCAATACACTTGAAGCACACGCAGCGTAAAGTACAGAAGAACCTGATGGGTTTATTTTCGCTTTTGTTGGCTTGCATTATTGTACAACCGAAGGCAGTATGTTCGTACGGCTCGTCATGTAAATTTAACAGCCAAGTAATTACCCTGATTCTAATATCAACATTTTAAAGGCAATAGGCAGTCTCCCCAAAATTGCTTTGGAAAATCAGTACTGTCTTATAAATCTCCGTTATTTGCCTAACGAGTACCCCAAAGATGATTTTGAACACAAATATTACAAAGGATAGGTAAAACAAGGAGTGGGGGTGGTTGTTATTCTCCATGAATTTAACAAATTAGTCACAAAAATATTGTCACATGATCAAAGAAAGCCATTCATGAATTAGTATGACGGGGTAGGCCTATATTTATTCTGTTACGGGTGACTGCATTTTTACTAGAGCTGCTGTGCTGTCGTTGCAAAGGCTGAAGTGTGCAGAGGTTACCATTATTTGAGAGGATTCGTTTCAAGGACCTAGCAAGAATTGTCAATATTGGGCCCGGCGGAAAAATACAAAACATGACATCAAATCCTCCCACCAGTGTACCTTTCGACCAAGAAAGTACTTCCTCCGATGTTTCCACGGTGGGGGATTGTCTAGCCTAGTGGTGGCGACAAGATTTCCCACAGGGGCAATACCTCCTTGACAGGGCGAGGGTGTAGTAACTCCGAGGCCCCGACAACGGCTACGAGTTGCCAGGGGACGGCGAAGACAAGCATAGCCTACACCCCGTGGCAGAAAATTTGGGGTTTTAAATTGTAAAAATAGAATATATTGAGATTTTATTGAGAACAAATTGAAACTTTTGGGTGTTAATGGCAGCAAATTTGAAAATTTTAAGTTTACAAGTTGTAGGCGGGGTGTGTATTGACAAATATACCCTCGCTGAGAGCAAGAACATATAAACTTTCGGGGCGATTGGTCGTCGCCGGGGATTACATACATTATCATACTAGAAAGATTCCCAGACGAAATTGTAGGTTTCCCCGACCGGGAACAGCTTTCTCCTACAGTGGCCACGTCGTCTTCCCCCGCCTGGCACCACCCTTGGGAACTTCCCTTCTTTTTTCCTTTCCCATGCCACTGTAGACTAGCCGCCACTTACTATGGAATTTCTTAATTTCTGAGGATATCTTGAGGTACGGACCAAGCTACGAACTAATCAATGACTAAACGAAGACCCACCATAGTCGACACATAGCGTTTAGGAAATATTTGGCTAAAAATACCTCGGATTGCGGAAGATCCTTCCCGCGTACCGATTATGTCAGTCGTTGGAGATTTTGTTAACCAAGCCTCAAATATGTTATGATTAAATTATTTTGGTAGATAACAAAGTCAATAAAAGAGAATAAGTAAAATCACGCCTAAAATTTGAACGGTACCCCAGTAGTTAGTTCAAGTAAATCCCCTATTGACAAGCTATACCACTTTCTAGTTCAACTGCATTATAGTTATCACCAAACGATATTCAGAATTTTGGAATAATGCCGGGGTCTTAAGTAAAATAATAAATAGAACTGAGTAACAACCCAACTGAAGGTTTTCAGGGAAATTTTATGTACGAATTGTTCCAATGAACAATGTTTTTAAAGGGCTAATTTTCCCGGTATCCTAACGGGGTCATGAATTCTCCCTGCACATTTTCTCCAGCCTCTAGCACCTACTCTTCTATCAACCGCTGCCTTCTGTCCGACTCATTGAAATGGACCTGCTAAGCAGAATCAATTCCCAAGACCTATCTTCTATCCATGGCCGTACGGGACTGTTTTTCTCAGGGAGGGCGGTGATTTTTGCCAGACTTCAGACCTCATATAAGTGTCCAATTTTCTGCCCGACTGAAACAAAATATCTGCCCGATTAAGTCAGGTTTCTGACATTTGGGTGGAGGCCGCCACTAGCCTTCCGGCCCGTACGGCCATGCTTCTATCGGTTTGACGCTAAACCGCAGAAATGAATAAGAAGTGCAAACTACCATGTACTCTGAAGATAGCCCAGCCCCAAAGGCCTTTTGCCATAAGAACAGTTGGAAGGATGAGTGGTCTGACCAATTGTCGCTAGTTTGAATCTACTGTAATATGCGAGTTTGCTAATTTGACGACTGCACATGCGAGCATCCTCAAAGCCGTCGGGATAAATATAACACAACCGTAACTACAACACGTGTTCCAAAGTTTGAGTTTACTTGAGAAATTCGTCGAATCATCCTTTTCAAATCCATCACAAATATAAGGAGGGTTTTACACGTGGTTTTGTGTCCGTCCTGGAGTTCATATTAACAGTCTCTTTTGGTATAAAAACTTGTACAGTGTTAAAATTAGACATAAGGTAGGATATGGAGTTACTTATTTTCGTGCAGTTACACTTGCAACAATCATAGATGCAGGCTCAATGATATAGGTATGTACTGCACGAAAATAGCGGACGCACGAAAATAAGGGGACCAAAGTGTACTATGTGCTCAGCTCAAATCGTTTATCCCGTGTGTATCCCACTCCATTGGGGCAAACGAAATATTGAACACGCTTATTAAAGCACAGATTTGTATCTGCACGTAGGCGATCAACCCAGGACCGTCCTGAGGAGCACAAACCGCACCACTGCCTTCGGATTACCGTTTCAAGGCGGTGAAATTCTTAAAAGCATGGTCTGGTGACTGAATTTGAAGCTTTCAAAAAAAGCAGAAAAATTTTCTGTGTTAGGCAGTGAAAAACCCATCTCAATAGCATCTTGCATTCAGAAGATACAAATTTTTGAAGAAATACTACATTTTCAGTTTCCCTAGTGCATGATGGGAAATCTGTGATGTCATCTGGGCAAATGGATTTGATGTAGCTTTTGTATTTCTTTATAATGTTGATATCACTATATTGAATATTCCATAACTTTATTTGCTGTACCATAAGTATGGAACAGTTTTTCACTATATCTACACGGAAAACATCTAAACATTCCAACAGTATCAAATTTCAAGGACAAATAAGGTAGCCAATTATAAAGAATAACAAAAGGAATCTGAGGCAATTTGCCCACTTTGGATCACGTTTTGTGACCTTGAGGAAACTTTGAGGTATTTCTTATTAAAAGTAACCAATCTTTATGAAGAGATATCTTGAGTTAGGAATGGAGTTTTGATATGGGGTTTGGATGACATGTAATGAAAAATTTTTATCTTTCATATAAGGCCCCTACAAAATGCCACCAGACAATGCCTTTAACTAGAAGTTAATATCTGTTCAGTTAGCCAAAAGCTCCTTGTGCACTCTCAGCTCATCTTTGCACTTGCTTATACTTAGTAGCACACATTTTTTTCAGAAATTGTCTCCGCTTTCATACTTTCAACACTGCATAAAAGTTTCATCCTTAATAGTTAATTAATATGTTTTGAAGGAGGAGACCATGGAATGGTGTCACGGCAGCTACACTTTCGACTTTGCTTACAAGCAGGCGGGGGGGGGGGGTCAGTCAGAAGGAGGGCTGATGGCGTATGTAACCCTACGAGGGGCCTCAGCATTTGCTTTCCTGTCTATCTGCTTAAAGTTTCAGTGGCATTATTAAAAGAAAGGTTTAGGTTTAAATCAAGTTTTGATATGTTAGAGGGGTATTCAATCTTAGTTCTGGTGAAATTTTCATTGAAACGTGATTTGTGGTTCGTACATTTTAAACCTTAAGGGGGGGAGGCGAAAATGCATATGATGTACTCGTGAACATGAAACTGCACGCGTAGCGTGCACCGCGAGCGCGAAGCGCAAAAGGGCCCCTTAGGGCCCCTAGTGGGTTTCAGAAACAAAGCTTTGGTGGTAGTCCAGGGGCGAAGCCCCAAAAGCTCCTGGGTTTTAATATTTCAGAAGCCTTAGGAAAACTGTTGTTAACATTTGGGCGGTAAATTACGGTTCCCCCCTACTTTTTTACTTGGGATCGAATGCCCCCTTGCCCTCGGGATTTTCTCCCTCACATTGATGAGCTCTCTTTTGTTTTGCCATTGAACTTTACAACCAATTTCCATTTTATGAAATCATATTGTAAATTTATGAGAGGCTTGGGAATTTTACAAACCTCAGATCCCCCAATGGAAGCTCATACACCTATTAGGTAAAAGCAGAAAACTGAAAACAAAGAAAAATATTGCTAATCAATGTAAAGAGATGGCATATTCCCCTGCTTGCTTCAAGATCACGTTTGGTCACAGACGTAGTTACTTCATTTGCTAACATTTCGAGAATTATAGGTAGAAACTGAATGAAAAGTTCACCAGAATGTTGGTCTTTCACACATCAAAAGATATATTTTGCTTTAACCCTTGCTTTGATATCACTCCACAAATACTGTGGTCACTTGACAGCGGAATCTTTCAAAGCTCGTTGATTTTATGGACTTAAAGTTATGGTGACATGCCATCAAAATATTATTTTTACTTTTCGCTTAAAGAATAAAATCCTCCAACGAAACATGAAAGAGAATAATTTCAATATCTTTTACCATGTCAAGATACAACTCTCCAAAGTTTGATGGTTTCTGGAGTAGCTCATTGCCTACACAAAAGTAATGATGTGGAGTGTTGCACAAGTTAGCATTTCTTTTGTTAACCCTATATATAAGTAATGTCTTCAATTACTCATCAGATATTTTTCAAATTGGTGACTAGTGATATTAATACTTTTCAAGAAAAGTTACACTTCAGTCTGTAATAAATTCCTTAGGAGATACCAACGCTACAAGTGTACTTGAAATGAAGGTTGGAAAAACAAAGAATAACATTAGCCATACTTGGAAGGTCCATCTTTCGACGTCACAAATTTGCATTTTTAGCTCATGTCTATTCATGATACAAGTGTAAAATGTAAAATAAAAACTTACTAGAACAATGGTCAATATTTGATGGATTTTGATGAAAACTGCGGCTATTTTCAGGATTTTAGGGCTTCTTAAATAAAATATCAAACTATGTGGTTTTCATGTCACTAGTAAAAGCCTTTTGACAGTTTTTAACTCAAATCAATGCACAAGTAACACAAACGACACCCATCTCATTTGGTAAAAAACTTGAACGTTGTCCTCGCGCGTTTTCTGTGGTACTTCGGAGACTATAGAGGGGGGGGGGGGGGATTGATACCAATCCTCCGTAGTTTATCTTTAATGAGTATGAGCGGTATTCAAATTACTCTGATTAAGTGATGTTTTTAAATGGACAGAAAGGAAATTGTTAACCGTGAACGAAAGTGCCTCCTCCTGGAAAAGGATTCATCGTGTGTTCCGTGTGGTGCACCTGTATGTTCCTTTCCATATGTTACAATTCGCATTTTATTCCGAACAGCTGAAATTAATTAGCTCTATTTTTACAACTGATAATTCTTGGCAGTGATCGCAGGCACAAGACGAGATGCTTAGAGGTGGATTAAATTTTTCCCTATGGCATCATTATGAAACTCCTTGAAGCATCTTTCAAAACCAAATATTTACTTACATATTTCACTTCTTAAAACCCTTTTCGTGGAGAAATTCATTTAAAACAAGCGTTACAAAGTTGTGACTTGTTGTGACTTGATTAAGCACGCCCTCTCCATAAAATATGCTTTACAAGAAAACAAAGATTTTCAAAGTCATATAAACATTTTAAATTTCTAAAGGAACAAAGCAAATAATGTGAGTTGTACAAAAAAGTACATGACAAACTATTGCGCAATCCACTCTTTTAAATTAAGTGAATTAATTTCAACATTTATAACTCAGCAACGGAGAAAGCTATGAAATGGGAGTTGGACCAACCGCTAAAAGCATAATAATTCTATGCTAAGTTTACTAGACTTTAGGTACACATAGCTTTCTGATGTAGCACAATCATTTGTTCAGCCTCGCCTATCGTGTTTTAAACTGATATATTAAAAAAAAGACGCCGCAGTTTTTAACGGGTGCGCAGATGGCAACGGTAACACACACCAAAATGGGCATTCGTAATTGTTTATTTTGATCAGATGATCTCGATACTTAACAAAAATATTCGAAAATTATTTATTATTGTAATATTCTCATTTTATGACAACTTTTATTTCTGTAGGTATGTGTTCAGAAGGTACGTGACGGGTGCAGGCACTGTTTTGCATTATTCACGATGTGTATGAAAGAGGCCATCTTTCTGAAAGGCTCCTTAATGAACATATCCGTTTATCAACTTGTATCCCTGAGAAGAAAGAAATGTTTGCTTAGTAAACAGATGCTGCATCAGGGTCACGGAAGTTTGTTATTTAGAAATGAGAATAAAACGGCATCTCTCCCCTTTCTCCACACCTATTGTTAGTAACAAAAGGTTCATGTCGTCTGCTACGTTGAAAAGAAATGTCAGCAAATTTTGTCTATATGCTATAGCATTGCCAGTCGCTTTCCTTGAAAATTATTTTGCAGCTCTTAACGCGATGCGACGCTTATCACACTAGGCTAGTTAAATTTTTAGCTGTAAACATAGTGGTAATCATGTACTTACTATGCGGAAATTGGTAATGAAATATGTAGCAGTTTTGCATAACGGAAAAGGGCGATACGTAATATTACATCTTAGTCCAAACATAATAAATTTATAGTCTCCTTACAATACTGTTCGCTTTAGGTCATTTATAACCACATCAATTGTTCCAGGAGTAAGACCGTCTTGTTATAAGTTAGTCTTTCTAGACAATCCTTAGGAATTAGCCCTAGTTTCGGTTTTTAGAATCCTTCGTTAGTTAGACAGTGTTTCTTCCTTGACTTATCGGTAAAAACCTTCCCGATCAAAGGCATTGTTTCCGTATTCATATGGTATAAGTAGGTGTTAATAAAAGGTGTTACTTGGGTATCATGTAACCACATGAAAAGGATCGACAA
>JAIZAY010001633.1:0-13889 GCA_029531755.1 Holothuria leucospilota | reverse complement strand
TCCATAGCACTGAAAATTTGGGTGCTCTTAGGAGAGAAAATTAGGAAGTTCCTACTCATAGGTGGAAAAAAAAAAAATCAGAGAATCTTCGAAAGCTCCTTGCAGGAAAATTTTGGTTTACTTGGAAAGAAATTTTGGGGAGTCGGGGGGAAAATTGGCTCAATGTTGTATATGAAAAAACATGAAAAAAGTTGTGCGAAATATTGCTTGCTGGGAAATAAAACATTTCTTTGCAGGCCCTGGTTGCTAACTAATTGTATTCGCCTAATATTTCTTGTAACAACATGGTATGTGATATGAATGTAGAGAAATGTCCAGTATCTGGAAGAAAAAAAAGTAAGATTGCACACTTACAGACAAAATCTTCCAGTATTGCCTTCATAACCCATCTGGCAGTAATTCTGTTAATATCTTGTGATTGCACTTTTTCAAAAGCATTTTTTAGCAACCAAGAAGAACGAACATATTGACGGTCTGGCTGGCTCTGTGACCACATCTATTGAAAGATTTTTGAGGACTCTATCGCTATATGCCAGACTAAGGAGATGATGCTCCACATTCTCATCTCACAGGCCTTACTATTTTGGGATAGAAATACACATTTTACTTGATCTCAAAGCCAGCACACGTGTATCGTCCAGGAATTTTTTGACCAAATCATTTGCATGTCCATTTGTTTTGTCTTGAGTTGTGTGTTCATGTCATTCGGTGGTAGCAAAAACAGTTGCCATCTCTACTTCTCGCTCCCCTTGCTGAAAAGTACTTTTTTCAACAATTTGGAGGGAGACATTTTGAAAATATTACGTTACAAAACTCTCCATTTCACCGCCTTATACAACCATCAGAAGAAAAGAAAAATAATTACAAATGATGCAGTGTCAAAATTGGTTATTGGGATGATCATGTCCTGTCAGTCGCAAGTCGTTATCGCAATATGAAATCCTGGTTAAGGTTTATGCTAACAGGTGATCATGCTAGTAACTGGGTAAACCTTGTTTGATGCCCTTCCAGTTGCACAAAATGCTTCTCATTTTTGCTTCAACGATTTTAGTTGCCCTAAAGGGTATTCAGGCAGATTTCCAATTATAAATTGGTGTTATTTTTGCAGAGGGGGCCCAATGAGAAATGGGATGACCACTTTCTTGAATGCATAAAATGACATATGTAGGCCATAAAAATCCACTGTATCAAGTAAAATTTACAGTAACTGCACATTTAGTTCAAATATTTTTCTTACCTTCCACTTTTTATTTTGCATGTTCTTAAACAGAATTCTGGAAGAAACTGCCTCCATCCATGACGTTTAATTGGTTTTGATGATAAGAGAAACCTGCATTCATGATAGCATGGATGTGTGTGTGTGTATGTGTGTGTGTGATTATATCTCAAGAAGGGAATCTCCCACAGTTCTCAGCCGGAAGGTCTAGGGATCAAATCCTGGCCGGGTCATACCAAAGACTTTAAAAATGGAACCTACTGCCTTTGTGCTTGGTGCTCAGCATAAGCAATGAAGTAGGGGAAACAAGCCAGTGAGCCACAACTGGAAAAAAGGCTGTGGTCGTCTCGACTTGAACCAATTGGTTGGAAACTGGGACGTTAAACCTCATCTAACCTCATCTAACTATAACCCACAGTTCTCATACTTGACGTATACTCGTACTAGTTGCCCCGTATTCAGCGGAACTTTGTGTTTTAGATGGCAGGATAAACTATTAAAACACATTAAGACAATAATTTAAAATTTTCTATGGGGGGAATTTTGCCAGGAGGTTCTACCCCTGCCCCCCTTGGATACAGGTTTGAGAAGAACCCTATTGTTTTAAGTGGAAGTCAAATGTTATCTGTGGTTGCTGGAGTTCTTGTTCTTGAACCTTAAAGGGGAATTTTCATGATCCCAGACAGTTCCAATTCTCCCAACTATGCATCTTCTAGCTCCTCCCATAACTGTATGAGGCTTTTCCTTGTGCAAGAATAAACCTGTTTTATTGCTTAAGGCCATGTCCTGGTGAGCATACAAGGCTATAAAATGTAATAAAAGTACTCTCTCTGCCTTGAGTGGAATGTGAGCTACTCTGCATCTTTCAAATTTTCAAACATTGATGTCAATCAAAGAGCAGTCACCAACTGAGAATTTTGATATACATACACTAAAAATATACGTTGGGGTGATGACTGTCTGTCTTTAAGTTGTTTAACACGTCTCAAAGTACTAGGATTTGTAGCAGACACTGCACTTCTCACATACTTGGTGCGTAGATGTAACGTACAATATTATTTAGGAGCCAGTTTTCAAAAAAAAAAAAAAAAAATGCCAATGGGGGGGGGGGGGGAGAAATTTGCGTTATTAGCCGCACAAGTGCATAAACAACGATTTCCTAAGACTATCTGGCTATGCTTAAGTATCTACAATCAAGAATACATACACTATAGCATTTCTGTCAAGTGCATGAAAATCATCAAATGCACCAAAAGACTGGAGAATTGCATCCTTAAATACACACCTTGAAACAATTTTCTTGGAGCATCTAAAACATCAATACATGAGAACATATTGCATGCCCATGAGAGATCCGCTGCAGGACTAATTTTTTTTTTAATTGCGCTGGAGCGGCCTAATTTTTTTCCCACGAGGTTATGGGCAAATTAGATTTTCAAAATTTTTCAAATTTGTTTCAAAATCATGGTCAGGGTTATATTCAGGGTTAGGCCTAAAAAAAAATTGTTTGTTTGTCCTCGACCGCCCGCACGTAATTTTTCGTCCGCTCGTATTATTTTTTTTTTAGTTTCACTTTTTTTTTGCCTTTTGTGTTGTACATAAACCTACATTTTTTCCGACGAAACTTTTTTGTTCCTGACTGAAATACCTTGCACTATTTGGCCCATATATGTTGAATATCCAGTCGAAAGCAGAAAAAATGAAACGCTTCCTTCACACACACACACACACACACACACACACACACACACACACACACACCCACACACACACACACACACACACACGCGCGCGCGCGCGCACACACACAGCACTCGAGGGAAACCATAGGCCTGCTTTTTCCTGGAGTTCTGTGTTACTGACTTCCCCAGTTTCAACACTCGCTATGGAGAATACCTACGTACGTAGCTTGTTCAAATATACACAATTGTTCTTTGTGCAACTATTTCACAGTTGTCAAGTGTTAGAGCATCCGACTTGCAGCCGGAAGGTCTAGGGTTCAAATCCTGGCCGGGTCATACCAAACACTTTAAAAATGGAACCTACCGCCTTTGTGCTTGGTGCTCAGCATAAGCAATGGAGTAGGGAAAACAAGCCAGTGGGCCACAACTGGAAAAAAGGCCGTGGTCGTCTCGACTTGAACCAATTGGTTGGAAACTGGGACGTTAAACCTCATCTAACTAACTTCACAGGGACCGTGACCGCGGAGCCAATTTTGAAATTCAGGGGCTAACCATCAAAGCGGCGTAACATTTTCAAGAAAATAAAAACCTTTTCAAGCAGCCCAAAATGCCCACGGCAGGAAAAGTGCGGGGCTAAATCTCCCATAGCCCCAGCCCTTGCGGTCCCTGTTTCAGTGGTCTGGCAGGTCTGCCTCGAAGCGTACCCGCGGAGATAAAGTCCACTCGATCAGCTATTGCACAGACTCGGCGCACGTGGCTACTGCTGTTCGTTGGGGCACAGTGATCAGCGGCATAACATGACCTTCGGGGCATATGGAAAAGAGGCAGGGAGGGGCCCAAACCAATGGTATCATAAACCCATTTTCCTATGACCCCTTCAGTCTTCGTGGGGAGGAACGGGGTAACAGCCAGGACTTGCATGCACCAGATCCGGGTTCAATTCCCAATCCCATTCTTGCCTGTCGTTCTTCAAAAGCAGTTGGTTCTGTAGTTGTTGATAGCTTTTTGGTTCATTTCGGGTCTGTGCTGGATGGTAAGACGGTAGGCAGGGTTATGACTTTTTGAGATTTTTTTCTGCATTTGCAGGATGGACCCCCTGAACCCTCGGAGCCACCGGATATTGTCGATCCGCTTACAACGCCAGTGATAGTGATGGCTTCATACCATGAAAATAGCAAAAAAAGTTTCATTTAATCGACATTGCCACTCACAGACGTGTTTGGTTGGAACTGATCTGCCCACTGCCAACGCGAGGGACTAAAATGTGAAAACCTTTCATTCACATAGGTGTGCGATCGAAGGGGCTTGCAGCATGTGGGGGGGGGGGGATTGTCAGACGAAATTATTATGTTCTTTCTTCATTTCATGTTTGATGGAAACTTAACGTTTTATACGCAGGTTTTATTTTTCGGACAAGAGTGGACACACTCCAGTCAAGTTCTTACCTGCGAACTACAGTAACCGGTCTGAATATAATGCGCATATATATGTACGCAGAAGTCAGCATGGCGTGATACACGCTAGGCGTGCACTGCAAACATGGAGTAAAAACTGTGTTTGACTAGTTTTGCAGCCCTGGCCTGGGCAGGGAAAGTGAGGAGCGATACGAGCGCTGTCTGTCTTCTGTGGAGTATGGACTTTGAAGTGGTATAAATCACTTGCACATCCCTTTGTCATGTTGTTATGTTAATAATAAGCCACTAACAGTTCATCCTGTAAACACATGTCGATATGTTTCATTGTCTTGTGCTCTGCTGGGAAGGTAAAAAAAAAATTAAAAAAAAAACCGCCCGCCTGACGGCCCTTTTTGGCAGGTTTCGAGGACAAACAAACAATATTTTTTTCTGGCCTTAGGGTTACGTGGCCAAGGGTTATTTGGCCTGTTCTTTCATAATCCGGTGTCAGAATTACAATAAAAGGGTCGGAAAGCTGTCGTTTTGGAACTAGGGGTGTGGCCTATTTCCAAGAAGCTGATTGGTCCATTGGCATGATTTGCCCATAACCTCGTGGGAAAAAATTGCGCGTCCTGCAGTGGCTACGTCACTGCTTTTGCAAAATATCTGGCGCTGCAACCGTCCTTGCTCATTTTCAGAGGATCGTGGCAGCGGCTTTGGCTTTGCTACGTACTATTGCTTGGACACCACATTGGCATTGCTGTAATATTACGTACATAATTTCGGCAGAAACATGAGAACAACCGATCGAAAGTTGTGTTGTATCTCTAAACACCGACCTCTCGAGGACGGTCGGTACACTCAGATGAGGGCGTGTGCAATCACGGCACAAAATCGTATTACGCCGGTAAAATTTTACTGAGTTTGCTTCCGGTGTAAAAGGAAATGGTGTCTCTCCTGGAAAATGTGTCCCACCAGACACATTTTCCAAAAAAATATGTCCCGCCGGACAATATTTCTCAGGAAATAGTGTCCACCCGCCACAGGAAAATGTGTCCGCGGGACACAATTTTACGAGGAAATAAGGTCTGCATATAAGCAACAGGAAAATCTGTCCTTCGAGACGCGGTTACGGAGGAAGTCGCCTTGAACATGTATGGCCCTGGGGAGTTGGGAAGCGACTTTCCAACATTTTGTTTTTTATTGTAGGAGACCGAAAGTGAACTTATGGGATGTCAAAGTGAACTGAGGGAGACCGTAAGTTAACTTTGACATAAGTGGACTCGGCGGAGTACAAACTCAAGAATAAGTCCCAAACTTTGACCAAAAATGCGTAAAATTACTTTCCAAGATTCAAGGCAAGGCCATGTCCTTTGGATCAAATAATACTTTTGTCCGTGAGCACTTGTTTGGCAAAATTTTGCAATTTTTGAAGGTCATGATGGGTGGTTGTTGAGATCTGACATCATTTAAGCCTCAGTCGAACGGACACGATCAAACATCTTTCCTTTCTTATTAAGTCTCTGGGTCACTACCATGGTGTCATACAAAGATGATTCAGTACCACACTGTTACAAGGAGCTACTAATTTTTAAAAGGAGATTGCATTTTTCATTAAAAATTGCATCCTGGATCTGCTTTCAGTCAGCCGTATTATACAATTGCTTCTCCGTTCTCGAGACTGGCCTAGTCGAGGCCCAGAATACGGTCCCGGGCCTCGTCATAGGCAGTGGCGTATTCAGCGGGGAGTGCAGCAGGCCATGCCCCCATTGAAAAATGAGGAAAAATAAATTAAAATAGGTAGGCGGTAGCATTATCTGATACTACGTAGGCAGTCCCTTTTTTCAAAAGTTTTGAAGTAATGCGTTCTTAACTGACATTCTGTCTTGTAATTAGACAGGTAGCATCTTTGTGCTGTGGAGTGGGGTTAAAGACCGCAGATACTTTGAAGTATACTGCTCTGTTAGGTTTCTGAAACCTTTTAACCTTTTCGTTCGCTTGGTAGCCTCACTTGTGTGCAAAGGTCCCAGCAGGTTTACTAGGTGGGCCAAGCACGCAGTGGAGTCCCCAGACTTTTCGAAGAGGGGGCACTAGGGTTCAAGCGTTCCTCAAAACGGACACCCCAAAATGAAGAACCGAGCTCCTCTGGAGGCCTCGTAGTGACGGGCAGTGCTCCCCTGTAGGCGTTAGGCCCGGGGTCCCACTGTAAGACCCCTAGTGGGTCCAGGGACAATGCTAAATTGGGGGTCCAAGGAACGGAGACCCCGAGACTCTAAGGTATTAATAAATTGTTATCATTCGATTAAAGCATTTGACTATCTCCAAAGTGGCATTGGATGTTTACAAAAATGGAATCAAAATCTGGCCTTTTTGGTAGTCTAATAGCACAAAAGACATAATGATGGGGAAAGGGTTGAGTGGCGACGACGGATCATGTTAAGGGTTTCCAGGCCCCCAGCTAGGTGGGGGTACGTGGCCCGTGTCCCCCCGTACGCATCACTGTGCCCTACAAGAAAAATCGATCGAAAATAAAATTTTACTACCTGTAAACGTTGGCCCTGATATGACTCCAGGATTTGACCAAAAATAATCCCAAAGGGCGTTTAATAAAGAACGTATTTTGTTTTCTGTAACTTTTTTCTTTCTAAAATTACAAAATGTCTCCCGCGCTACACGCGCTTTCATCTTCAGTTACATTTTGCTACAGGGGCGCTGCCAGGATTTGGTATTGGGGGGAGAACAGTCGTAATGCCACCTCAGTCCCCCCCCCCCCAGTCTCCGTAAATTGTAACTTTTTGGGTGCCCCTGCGATTGTATACAGCAGTGTGGAATCCTTTTTGTCACTTCATAAAGATGCCGAAATAGGGGAGGGGTCTCCCTCCTCTTTGAAATTTTTTTGTTAATTTAAGGTTGCCTAGATGCAAAATGGTGCTATCTTAGGGATATTTTTGGAACTGATCATATCTTGCTGGAACAGGTGCGTAGCCAAAGGAGGGGGCGGGGAGGGGGCAGCCGCCCTTGAGCAAAATGTTGGTATTTTTTATGTTTTTTTTACAATATTACTAGTGTTTCCCCTATTTATGTGCGGCAAATAGGCCTGGGAAGAGTGCCATTTCCAGCGATCTGGGAGGCATTTTGGACCAAGATTTTCTCGCGCTCCTCGCCAACCGGTTGACGCGGAGCACTGGCAGCGTACTTGCCAACTCCATACCGATACCGGAAGGGGACAAATTGCACGCCTAAAATATCAGGAACACATGGTATCTAGTGGTAGGCCTATGTACAAAAGCAACACCTTACACTTGTTTGAAGCTGTTATGTGATTCTGCATACTTGTAGAATGATAAATTATTTGCCAGCAATATGTGTGTTGTGTATTTGATTTCTATATAGTTATTCCATAGTTAATATGTATTAACTATGGTTATTCCTACAAAATATTTCACAAGATACATAATAATATGTCTCCTTTTGCATACAAAATATCGTATAAAGTATGCACCAAATCACATATTTTCACATCACCGTGGGAGGGGGAACTCCCCCTCCCACACCCCCTCGCGCGCAAGTGCTTAAACGCCTTTTGGGATCATTTTAAAATTTAAAAAAAATTCTGAAATCGATGGGGGGGGGGCACGCCCCCCCCCCAGTGTAAATCCAAACTCTCTCTCTGTATTACAGGACTGTATCCTAGTCCACCTGGCCCGAATCCGGGCCAATGTAGATTTAAGTGACCACCATTCATGGTCAATCCCGAGTCCAGTATACCCTTCAATTCCGAGCCGTATCCGATTCCAGGTTCTTCAATTCCGGGCCAATTCCGAGTCCAGCTATTTGGCGAATGTGGCATCATGCTTTTTGTACTGTTTTGTAATTACATTTAATTAAAACCGGGCATTTTAGGAGTCAATTTCATGCCCTGGTTCAAGCTGTATTTTAATTGACTGTATGTGACCATTTATATGTTGAACTGTGCATCAATAACAATGTAGCCCTAGGGAAAAAATATTTAACTTTCATTTTTGTGCACTCTTCTTGAATCGGTTCCGAGTCCGAGTCCAGCTGCAGCTCATTCCGGGCCAATTCAGATTCCAGGACCTCCCATTCTGAGCCAGTTCCGAGTCCGACAAAGCATGGACTCGAGTCCAGAATCGAGTACGTTACAGCCCCGTTGCATTGTGTGGAATGTAAGCTACTCTTCATTTTCAAACTTTGCTCTTAATCAAAGAGCCGTCACCAACTAAGATTTTTGATGCCCCCACACTAAAAATATACTTTGGGGTGACGAGTGTATGTTTTTAAGTATCCAGAAAAATCAGTAATAAAAACTTTAGCTTATAGCTCCGTCCGTCTCCCTCTCCCACATTTCCTGCCTCTCTTCATTGTTCCTTCCCCTATTCAGGGTCGGGAATCCAGAAATGAGAGAGGGGGCGTAAACGTCTGTAGAAAGTGCATGGTGCAATCAGATGGACTTGGAGGTTTTAAATTCTGTCACAAAAATCATTGTTTTGCTGAAAATAGGGGCGTACGCCCCTTTCGCCCCCTTGGATTCGCCATACTCCTTATCTCTGTTTCCCGAAATTCCTCCTGCTAAGTTATATATCATGCTTTCCTGGGCGTTTCTTCCCCGCAACTGACCTTTTATTGTTCCTTCCCTTTCTTTTCTCTCCGCTCATTATTTTTCTCCCTCTTGCAAAGTCGGCCTTTCTGCAGCCCTTGTCCTTGTTCCATTCTTCCCAGCCATTCACTCTTTCAGGCTATTTCGTCCCGTTCGTTTTTTCCACCATCCCTATAGCCCTGTCTACCACAGAACTAGTAACATCCACATTTCCTTCCAAATTTACCAAGCCAATTTCCTCTTCCCCACCTTACCTAAATTCAGTTATCACCCCTATTCATATTATTTCTTTTCTTGTCTGTCGTTTTGATTTTCCCGGCTCTATTTTACTTTTCTTTTCTTTTAATTATTCTCCTTCTCTTTTCTTTTTCCCGGTATCCCGATTCTTCTTAATTTTTTTCGGCGATGCAGTTTTCCCCAGCCCCCTCTGGCGCTGCAACCTATGAGCCAGGGAATGCACAGAGAGTCAAAGATCTGGGCGGAAACATCACTGAAAGGCGTTCTGTATACAATACAAATCTTTCTTCATCCCTGCAGGTAATCAGAACGTGAACTTAACCACTCAAGCAAACCTAATTTTCTGACCAGGGAGGCGTTAACACCCGAGTCTTTATTCTGAGTTAACTAGGCAATCCTACAGTCAGTGGCGTAGACAGGATTTCTCTCACGGGGGCCATGCAGTATGTTGTGTGATCGCCTGCCTGGGGAGGGGTCTAAGGGGTGGGGTCCCCTGCCCTTTAAACATTTTGAAAAATTAGGTGCCCTTAATACATGCAATCTGGTGCCACATATGCTACCTTTTGAAGTAAAACTTGTGTTAAAAAATATACGTATTTTTAGGAACTAAAACAAGAAACAATCGGCATCAGTGAGGAAGGACCATGGCTAATGGGGTGTCCCCTCCCCTTTTGAACATTTTTGAAAAATTAGGTGCCCTTAATACATGCAATCTGGTGCCACATATGCTACCTTTTGAAGTAAAACTTGTGTTAAAAAAGTTTACGTATTTTTAGGAACTTAAAAAGATCGGCATAAGTGAGGGGGGCATGTCCCAATGGTCCCCCTAAGTACACCACTGTCTATAGTACCACAACTGACTGTTTTGTTTGCATGAAACTCTGTAAAGTCAAAACTAAGTGCATTATTTTGTAAGCCCCGGTCTGTCAAAGCAGTTTTACCGGTTTTCAACCCACGCGGGTCCAAAATGACACATTTCTCTCACATTTCTCTTTGCAACATGCGTGTATCCGAAAATTCGACCTGAAATTCTGAAATTCCATGTACATTTACTCTTTCCTCTGCTTGTAGCCCCCTTCTATTGAAACGGATATTGTTTTCTATTAAATGTTCGCTGTTCGTGTGTATTTTGGTCTGCAGGCGTCCCAAACACACTGTCTGCCTTTTCAGCTAATGGTGTGGGCGTGTTTGTAAGTACTACTTTCATGTATTGAGAAACTACCGGTTTAAAACACTGTAAAATACTTTAATGTAGTACCACTACACACTACGCCATGTGGAAGAGTATTAATAATCAACCAAATCAAACCAAAATCATTTCATAAGTTCCCTCTGTTTTCAATGGATTCTAGTCTATCCCATTGTGCAATGGTATAACCAACGATCCGTGGATTTGATTGGTTCATGGTCTGTTTTCTACGCGTTGAGTTCAGTCCGTCGTTGCCAAAATCATTTGCGGATAATCAAAACACTGTGTGTTTCTAGCGGACAGTGGCAAAAAAGGACAGTATTTAATAGTGGGATTTGTTTGTAATTACTGTCCGGAAAAGATGGTAACAGTAAAATGTGTCTGACGGGACACAATTTCTTAATGTGGTGGGAAAAACTGTCTCTCCAGACACTGTTTCCAGGACTTAACCTGGAAATATCGTCCGGTGGGACACAGACTAATTTTTCAGGGTTGATTTTCAGAGCTTATGGCATAAATTCAGTCTTTCCACTTTTTATCATTGTCTCTGATAAAAAAAAATGAAATTACTGTACATGTGTAGGCCTATAATTAAATCCTATATTATATTTCATACAAGTTTTCGTGAAGTGATGGTTATTAAAGAAAATTATTTGTCTTTCACCGCTGTAATGATGATTTTAACAAGGTTGTCTTGGGTAGAGACAGTAACAGTGTGATACCAAACTTGAGTATGTTGACTTTCTCTCGCGTTAAACGAGTAGACTGACATGATCCCCCCGTTGTCACTAGTTAAAAAATGGGCAGGTATATACCCTCAAAATGTTTAATCCTGTTAGTTATTCCCTATGAAGACTGTGACAATACTATGTACCATACTTGATGGTCTTCAGTACATGGATTTTGTTTTGTGGAGGTACTGCTAAGAGGACTCTTTTTACACGGGAGACACATCTTCCCGCTACACCGGCCTGGCCCGCTAGCCTGGGATTAAAATTGCTAGTGTGTACGACTGCAAACATTTACAGGCCTTCTTACTTAGACATACGGGAAGACATTTCACGGGAGGGAGGGGGGAGTGTTTGCCCTATATATTTTAACAAATTGCCCTGATTTCCCCTTTTACCACGATGACCTTCAGGATGGGCATGAATGAGTTCCCCCTCCCCCCACAAACTGTTAAGAAAGAGATTTTTTCGGGAGATATTATTTCGTTGTGCAACTAATAAGCATTTTGCACTGTTGGCAAACGCCGCTGCCCGCCGCATTGCCCACTGCACTGCCTCTTTGCCCTGAAAATACAAGTGCCAGTGCCCTGAAATGAGCATTTTCCCTGCTCTGGGAGGCTGCAGATCCCCAGCCTCGTACGCCTATGCCTTCTTATACCTTCTTGGGAATTCCATGGAGCAGAATGAAAGCAATTTGACCGAAAGATGACATGGCTATTTTAAAACAGTAGCATAACCAGAAAGTGAGTGATAAATTAGGGACAGAAAAATAAGTATTAAGTCAATTCCGATTGGGGTAAATCCTGAGGAAATGCTTGGAAATGAGACCCATTGACCCTTTCCCCATTATTAAGGTTATCTTTTCTCGTGCAAATTGATCGAAAGAGAAGGGAACAAGAACAAAGCTTACACCTATATTTACTTACTGGGCAGGTATCCATTTACCCTGTATTACGAGCTGGTCACACCCTTTGGACTTTTAAATAATCATTATCAGAGCCGAAATCTGCTACACCGGCTCGGGACTTGGACCTAACAGAGCCGTATATTTACGGCTCTGGGACTTAATCTGGAAGTGCGCCACCACAAGTTTGGTACGTCTTTTAAAATTTTTTGTACACAATAATATACTGTACTACTGTACGTGTACACCACACGTGTTAGCGTTGGTTGCAGTATGCATGTCACGACTTGCACTACTACTGGGTTACTGTATGATGTATGATTGGTTGCTTTGAACGCAGCCTAATAAAATAACAACTCCCTGCTAATACGTAACGTACTGTAAATCATATGAAGTTGAAACCACCATATTGACATTTTTAGCCTAAGTTACATGTTCACAACTAACGTTAATGTTGCAGTTTTGATCAACAAAATACGTTCATCGCGGTTCTCAAAATAGTGAATTAAGACAAGGACGTTATGAAGCATCGACAGGTCTTACAAATTGTCATTATCTTTGCGTCTTTACAAACTGCCGAACCAATATTAGGGTGGCTTTTCGGCAGTGGGGAAGATGCTGCATCGCAACAAATGGACACGAGTGCACAAGATGATGCATCGCAGATACATGGGTTAAAACTGAGGAATGTGCCATTCGAAGTAGAATCCGTGGAGGAAAAATTCGCAGCTTCAGGTCGAGAGCTAATTGCAAAAATGTCGCAGTTAGACCAGTGTCATTTATTGGTAATGCAAATCCCCAAAAGTTGGCCCCAGTTAGGCTAACGTTAGGCCTTAATTAACAGATGCACAAACTTCCTCAGTATCATACATAGAATAGGCTAGGCCAGGAGTCGAAATAAGCCTTCAAAATTTGTGGGCCAATGTTGGCCCCTAGCTCATGGAATCTAGGGGCCAAATGAGAAATCAAGGGGCCTAAAACTACCACCTACATTACTTATGACTGACATCGGTGTACTGTATGTCTGCGTGTGTGATCTTCTGTGTTGTGACAAAGCAGATAGGCTAGGTAGATCTCAGAGAGTGGTTGTTAATGGTAATTTCTCTTCTTGGAAAGAAGTTACAAGTGGAGTTCCACAGGATTCTGTTCTTGGCCCGCTTCTTTTCTTGATTTTCATCAATGATATTGATAGCTCTCTCACCTCTAGTATTAGTAAGTTCGCTGATGATACGAAACTGTAGGCCCTATAGGAAGGTTAGTGATAAGGATGATGCCTCCTTACTGCAAAAAGACTTGGATAGGTTAGCCTATATTCTTGGTCTCAGACTTGGCAGATGTCTTTTAATGCAGATAAGTGCAAAGTCCTTCACTTTGGTCCTAAAAATTTCAGCTATGATTATAACATGAATGGTAGTATTCTGAGTGATGTGACTTTTGAGAAGGATCTGGGTGTAGTTATTACAGGTGATTTAAAGCCATCTAGGCCTAGACAGTGTGCAGCTGCTGCTGCTAGGGCTAACAGGGTGTTTGGATTGATCGAGAGGAATTTCAGTAGTTTTAGTGAAGAAAATGTACTAAATCTGTATAAGCAGTTGGTAAGACCCCACCTCGACTATGCAGCCCAGGCTTGGAGTCCCTTCTATGAAAAGGACAAGTTTCTTTTAGAGCAGGTTCAGAGGAGAGCCACTCGCCTTATACCAGAGGTGAAACACCTGCCTTATCATGTTAGACTTAAGCATCTTGGGCTTACCACTCTGGAGTTGAGAAGGATTAGGGGGGACATGCTTCAGGTGTACAAATTTCTCTCTGAAAGGAATCCTTTGTCATCTTGCAATTATTTAAGGGTTCAAAGTAATTCTCACTAGCTTCATTGTAAGAAGCTAGTTAAGTGTTTTGCAAGGCTCGACATTAGGAAGTTCAG
>JAIZAY010001612.1:0-14012 GCA_029531755.1 Holothuria leucospilota | reverse complement strand
GTTTTTAAAAAACCACAAGCAAAGATCCCATCAAAACAAACATTGCTTCAAAGAGACGTATAATGTGGATCCTCCTTCTTAACGCCCCTCCGCCTGGTTAGTGCAGGGTTTCACTCTGCACACCACATATTTCAAGTCTGCAGGTACCTGTATAATTTCAGGGACCATGGGAAATCCAGACTGGATGTTACTCACTTCCCCTTTACATTTTGAATTCATGTATTGATTATGTTTCATCTTTTGTGAGTGTAAGCAAGCAATGATGGAGTACTTTATGAAGCAGCCAAAGCAATGACTGAGCTCCCCAATTCAAACAAGGAACATAGACTTGGCCAAGTCTCCCCTCGTGAGTGTTGTTCGTACTGCCTAGTTACAGATCACCATATTTACCTTGGGTTTAATACGCCCTCTATCACGGCTGCTATTTGTGTGGCTTCTCAAGACGAGACTTGGGACACTTGGTTTCGGTGACGTCCATAATTTTTAATGTTATTTCTTATTCTATTCATCCTCAAATTAGGCATATGAATAATATGTAGTAGTTGCTGTCAACTTTAGTACAGCAAAATCAGTAAATGGAATCTGATTATGGGAATAAAAACCATATATGAATAAAACATTATATGAAGTTTATATCACGTGATTAATTGCTGCAGGTCTACGGACATTGCCAGATAGCGAAAACTCGATCAATATCCCAGCCGTAAGGAATGACTCGATATGACGGGTTTTGCCAATGGAAATTTCACTGGACGGGAAGGATTCACGAGGAGGCGGAAAAACCGTGCCATGATTTGATTTTCATAAAAGGAAAGACAGAAATCGATTGTTCAGCCGACTTAATTTGAAAAAAGTTTTGCTTCGAAATCGGTATCGATAGCCCGGTCTGATTCTCAGCGACGTTCGGAGCGGTTTATATACAAAGATAATATAACAGCTCTGTGTACAAGCAAGGTAAGACACTTTGGATCCTAGGCATCGCGGCACGCGCAATCTGTTTCCCACGAGGGGTATGGGCAAATCATGACAATGGACCAATCAGCTTCTCTAGAAAATAGGCCACACCCCCTATCACAAAAGGACAGCTTTTGGAACCATTTTTTTGCTAATTCTGACGCCACGATATGAAAAGAGACAGGCCAAAATAACCCCAGTCCAACGTAACCCCCCCCCCCTACCATTGAAAACATAAAAGCCCACACCAGCGATTATAGAAACAACATATTTGAAAAGACATCCCATATTCCGAACAACCTCACAATATGCTTTGCCCACCTATACCCGTCGTGGACGAACCAACAAATTCAGTCTCACAACACCATGCCTCCGCTCGCTACCAATCCCAATCTGTATTGTATAACAGCCCTACGGTCTCTTCACACAAATCCGCCCCGCATAATATACAGAGTGAGAGATTGTAGCACTTAGCCGACAATCGCACAAGACAGTCAGCACACTGAGGAAAGTCCACTCTCGGCGCCTCCTCCCCTTGTTCGCCGATCCCCGTTGTAACCCTGTCTCGTGCTATCTGGCGCACACTACATCACGCACCTATACGAACCCCTACTCTGCATCGTGACTTCCGCCCTCAGCACACGACGCCAATCCAGTGGGGCAGACCCCCAACGGCTGTGTATGCGAAGTGGACCCATCTACCTCCTAACTTGATAAAGCAGCGAGCCTCCCCGAACCCCTCAATACTTATAGGACAATATGTATCAGCTTATACTCTTTTTGCTAGCTTCAATGTTGCCCTCAACGGGTATGACTAAGAACTTTATTATTAGGACCATGTTTGTTAACAATCACTCATGCATGCCAGGCAATGCTCACAGTAGCTTTGCTGTTTCCTCTTGGAGTGTATTGTGAGAACAATTATAGCCAGAAAACCTGAGCTTTTGAAACCCACAAAAATAACAAAAGTAGTTTGGGGAATTAGTGCCTAGCTATGTTTCCAAGGTACAAACATTCAGGAACGGGATGGACTATGGGAGAGGTTCTAAGGAAGAGGGTGGCCCCCTACGGGCCCTTACACTTTGTGAAAAGTTTTTTCCATATAAGATGGTACCTATATAACAAAATGGTGCAATATTTGACACAAATTTACTTGCAAAAGAGTGAGCAGTACAATTTGACTGATAAGTGATTCTTTGCAGAACTGAATCAAGGTGATATAGGCTATTTGAAATAAATACCTGCGTATGGGCAGAATTGCTCTTCAGATTTTTTCTATGGACAGTTCTTTGCATTTGTCATTGATACGAATATACTAGTTTGCTAACGTCACTGGTGTGAAGTTAAATAAATAAATTTTTAGGCCCTATCGTATAATCCACAAATGCCAGATTAGAGCATGACTATAAGAGCTCTAAAAACCTTAGAGGTTTTGATGATCCTGACATCGGGAAGGTCAGGGACAGAGCCAGGATTGAAAGACTTATTGCCAGGCCTTTTTTGATCGGCATAGGCTTCTACATGAAAGTGGGATTACACACTAGACTAAACTTTTCACTTATGCAAGATTCACTAGACAACGGATGGACCAAAAAATCTTCTTTGGCCCACGCTGGTAGGTATAGGTTTGGGCTATTCCATGAGGTATAAAATTTATAGGCTACTTGGACTAGCCATGAGGTTAAGATTAGGGTTTGGGTAAGGATTATGGTTATGTTTAGGATTATTAAGTTTACAGTAGATGTTAATATCTTTGTTCTTACTATCAGGGAAGAATGGATAATAGTACTGAACCGTCATACTAGACTCATAGCCGTGCAGCCCATTGAAAAGCATGTCTATGGCTTGTGCGTGTAGACATATATCAACCTGAAGGTGTAAGGTTGCCTTTCTCGAAGTCATATAGCCCCTGTGGCCCCCAAAAGTGCTGAGGCCCATTGCAGTATTTACCAAATGCAAAAACCAGTTTCTTACAGGGATTGGTTTAATTATCAGCTAGAGATGGTAAGTGTCTGGTACATCCAGTGAAAATTTAAGATGACTAGCACTATTTAATATGCCCTTGTAGTGGACTTACAGCCTTACAAGTGGACCAAATACATGTTTTGCAATGTCATTTAAAGATAATGCAATCATTTAGTTGAAATAAGAGAATGCAGGTTTCAGTAGACTCAGGTCACATTGCTAAAGGGGAGGGATCTTAATTTAAAAGTAGTGGACCAAAGCTATAACCATGGTACTGTGCAATCATTCAGTTGTTTTAAGTAGAACACCTAGTGCAACATTACCTGAAAATTGATTTCAGGATAGTTGATGTATGTAGGTGGGTACAAAATGAGTCAAATTTTGTATCAGTTTAGATCCAAGAGATTACAAACCTGAAATTTTTTTTATACTAGGACATCCCCTTATTCAGGAAGCCTTCTCATGAATCCTTGACCCAAGATCCCTGCTAATTTAAGACAAGAAGGATAAGGAAACTGGGTAACTGCCACCCTCCCTCATTTCCATCCCACTTTCAGGATTTATTACCTGTATCTACAAAACGTTGACTTAATTGTACTATCAGGCATTAAAATCTGCAAATAAAAATTCAGTTTATACAACAACAGATGACTGAGCTCAAAGACATAGTACTCCTGACCCCAAAAGTTTGAGATTTAGAGGTACTGCAATCTTCAGTTGCTTCAGACAGTAAAAATTACCCCACTAAATTTTCTTCTAGCCTCTCCTCCAAATGAACAAAAACACCTGTCTATTACAGCTCCCATACAAAGTTATGGTACATTTCTCTGAGTAAACATTGTTTTAAGCCACATCCATGCAGTACTGTGAGTGAGCTGAGCTTAATTGGGAACACAACTGACTACTCAAGTCATTGTTGACCAACAACAGTGAAGCTAGTGTTTCAACTAATGTGAAATGTCAATCAAAGAGCAGTCACTAAACGCACTTAGAGGTATGGTCATATCCCTAAATATGTTTGAGGTGATCCTATATAGCCCCATTTCAATTGGGTTGTTCTTCTCATGGGTGCTATTTAACTCTTTTTCAGTTAAGCAGAAAATGCAGCCAGAGACTTGAAAAGATTCTTTCTTTGAAAGTGGATTTCAGATTCAGTGTTGATTTATGTCAAATTTTTTAGATTACGACATTGGTGTGGGTAAGGAGGTAGAAGGAAGGGTAGAGGGAAAATGTACACACTTTTTGCATGAGTGTTATAGTAAGTGTTATAATTCTTGTAATTCTTATAATTATGAATGATTCCTAATAAGGCAATGGTCTACTGCGTGTACTGTAAAATGACTAGTGGGAACTTGGCTCTCACTAACCATCAAAAAAGTTTTTGTTTAATTCCAGTCTTGTGAAGAGAAATTAATTGAGCAAACGGTGATTTCTCAATAAACCCAGAGATCAATACTGTAAACCCAGAGATCAATACTGTCAAAACTGTTTCCTTCATTTGGTTCAAATGTTCATTATACCTTAGGCCCACATTCATGCAGGGAGCTGCCATTTAAGTTGCAGCATCCTGATTTAAGAGCTGTATTAGGAGGGCAACATCTCATAGCAAAGTAAAGTCCTATTCTCGGTATGTACTTTACTAGTGTAAGCCAACCTCAAACTGAAGTGAATAGACACCTACTAATCCTATTCACTTCTGGCTATTCAGCCTATTCATTTCCCTTCAGTTGTCTATTCACCTCAGTTTGAGGTAGTCTTACATGAAGTATCTCCCCTATTCTCCTTCACCCCAAGGAGATTATGTGGTAGTCTACTAGTGATAGTGCCTGGAATTCTTGATTGAAGGGCTGTGGGTCCCTTTAAACCATGGTTACTACAGTGTGTGACTAAGTAAAACAGTTACAGACTTCCTCAGTATAACCACCTGGATATGGGTACTAGCTTCAGCTAGAGATTTATCCAGTGATACCCCAATGATGACCTATTCTGAGGGATTGTTACACTCTTAATCTGCTAGACTACTTCATGTCTCTATCATGGAAACCAGGTTGAAGCAACAGCATACATGCGCTCTGTAGTAAGATTCCTTCTCTGAGAAGATTGAATGTAACCAAATAATTCAACTCAGCCCATTCTCATTTACCTCTTTCCAGACACCCTCCCCCACCAACACCAATTGCTTCTGTTAGAAGGAAACCTGTGTGCCAGCAATGCAACATTGCCTCCACACAGTCATCATTTTAGAAATACTTGCTCTACTGCAAACTGGTTTTAACTGTTTTCTGAAATAAATGAAAAAATACCACACTAAGTATGAAAGCTTGGGTACTCAAACTCCCAAAGATCAACATTCCACAACTAAAACAATGAGACTTTCCTTGTCCTTTTTCAACAAAGCAACAAAGCTCTAGAAATTTTTTAAGCCCTACACACACATGCTATGCTACAGCAGGATATTACTGAAACTGAACATATTCTTTGATAAATGTACTTGTAGTTTGATTCAAGAAAAAAAAAGACTTAAGAAGCAACACATTGTGCTCACTCAATGCTTAAAGATTGAATGCAATGTGACTGATGTATTGAAATATCTTCCATAATGAAATATAGTATCACATTATGTGATATGAAAGGGTACTTGCATTTTGCTTTTGAGGAGAGAAAAGTGTGTTCAGTATTACACAGAATTTGGTTTATAAGTAGGTCAGCTTGCTCCAAAAATGTAGAAATGAATCAGCTTTACTCAAGTCACCTTATAGTTACATTTGAAATAAAGAATTCTAATTATCCTCCTAAATTTCAACACACATTACTATTTACTGGATAATTACTCAAATGCTTGCTGTGATGGACCATGACAGATTTGGTATTATGGTGTCCTTGCTGTACATAAAAACAACTTCCATGTCGAATTTGCTCTAGAAGTAATAGCCTAACATACTGCATAATACTTTTTAGAGAATCTCACATGTGACCACCACAGTGCTCTCAATCCATGCAGCATCAAAGATAAAGATTCTGGTGTAAACTCAAGTCTCAACCTAGGAAGAGGTCTAGCCAGGCAGTGTGAAGATTTGTTATATCTTGGTACATGTATGTATACATGTACCCAACTTTTTAATACTCATGCGTCAGGTCTTCCTCACTTTTGGGTCATGATGTAAAATAAAAATGGTCTTGAGAAGGCAAGCTTCAAACAATTTAGCTCAAGAAGATGCACTAATTGTTGCTAAGTTAGTTCAATTGCCTTCCCTGACACATATGACCAAGTACCATACATGTCAATTGTTATGTTTGCATCAGGATAAAGCATATGACCATGTACTGTTGAACTTCACAGTGTTTCTCTTGGTAGGAACTGAGGAGGTTTAACTGTACAGGTAACAGTTACAAGTCCATAGAAGTATAGTTGACTTCTGGAAAATGAAAATATGCAAGTTGTCAACTATTTAATTACAACAGATGCTTGAATTTACCTGTACCCTCCACTTCTCAGGGATTGGTAGGTGGAGGATGAAGGGGCAGGGAGCCAGTTCTCTGGCTCATATAGGCTAACACAGTTTGACTCAAAAATTTGTTTACATGGCCCTAAAATACACTGACAGTTCTTGCTAAAACATCTGAGGCCAGAAGACTGTTACAAATATGGATAACTCTTTTCAAAAAGATTTTTTTCTCAAATTCAGTCTACGTACAGAACTGCAATGACAGAGGCCCCTACTGACTCAGCAAAGCTTGGAAAACAATTTCCATAGGGGAAGCTGCTGTATTTCATATACTAATTTGCTCATATATACATACTGTACAGTACTGTATAGTACCGCAACATTCACATGTCTAAATGGCCTGCCTTGGCAATATACATTGCCTGAAAAAATCTGCCAAACAGTTCTCTGTTTCATTCACACTGGCTGGCACTTATATGTTCTTGTAAGTTCACAATGCGGTACTGCCTTGGCAAATACTATAGCTACATTATATCCAAAGTAGAGCATGTGTGAAGTTACACAAGGTCACAAAGATTGGCTGTGAGTTAAATTGAAACTTATATCAAACTTAAGAGCTGGCATTTGTTGTACCTTACACATTACTCTGACAGCTAAATTTAATAAATTTTTATTTGCCACATTTTAATTTACTTGGTGGAGGCTAATTTTGGGTGCCCCCCACCCAAGAAGAAATAAGAAAGCAGGAAAGAAGGGCTTGAATACTGTCAGCCACCCTTAAGACATTCAAGGTGACTGCGATATGTGACTCTACTGTATACGTGTTGGCTATGGTACACACATAGCTATTATCATGTCAGGCCATGCAATCAAGTTCTGCCAAAAGAATTGTAAACATGCATGCATAAAAGGCATGTATAAGGATCGAAAAGCCACCATGATACTGTAACTGAAGCTAAAAATATTTTGCCAAAGACACAGTACATGGTCTGAATTTAGTCATGAAAACATGAGTTTTTTGAAGATCATGTGTTTCCCATTTAATTAAGGTCAGGAGATGTGATAAATTTGTAAAGTCTCTCACATGGGCTATGATGGAAAATGTGTAACAAAAATACAATGCACTCTCCAAACTTCAAGGTCTAGATAACCCTGGGCACTGTAGTACTCCTTGCACTATTCAAACTGGGCTACTACATTTACATAAGCTATAGGCCCTGTAGACAAACTCACAACTGCCTAGTATTAGCTACATACCTTCACATTTTCCAGTAATGAGGGATCCATGGAAAACAAAGGTTTCATATAAGTAAATTGATAGGCCCAACATAAAAAAAAAATAACAACCAGTAAATAAACATGCCCATGTTTTTCTTTTCTTTTATCACTTAGTCACTCGATCTTAGTTCTGTATTAAGAAATGCCTAGCCCCGTGATAATATGATATATATGCATGGCCTATCATGTACGTCAGTTTAGTACGGTTCAAGCAGGGAGTTGCTACAGGCTACATGCTGAACCAACGTTGTTCACCTACAAGATTTAACTTTAATTAATTGTGGCTAGAATCATGACGCAGAGTAACTATGTGCTAGCACAGAGGAAAATAAATAGAGCATTCACTCTTCGATTATCCCACGGGTGCTAGGGCTTGGCGGCTACTTTTGTATGGACGCACGAAACTTCACAAGTACAAGTACCCATTCTGCTAATCTTTGTTTACGTTTGGAGTTAGGTACACGAACTGCTAAATGGTACCATTATGTATAGGGAAATGTATTGACACATATTTCTCTAAAATGGATTGCAAAGGTCTCATTTGTCATCAAAAATTTTATTTGTGTAATTTACGTAAGGTAAATTAGTTTTTAAATATTTTTTGAGTATAATTACGGCGACTCAATTGTCAAAAATATGTCATATCAAATAATATTCTCTCATTGGACGATACTAATTTCTGCACATGAGGACTGTTTATTGGATTATGAGGTTGACGCCCCCTCCTTATGAATAATATACTAAGCTCATTAGTATGACGTCACAGAAACCAAGTGTCCCAAGTCTCTCGTTGAGAAGCAATACAAATAAGCAGCCGATAGAGGGCGTATTAAACCCAAGGTAAATAATGGTGAGCTGTAGGTACTAGCAGTACGAGAACACTCACGAGAGACTTGGCCAAGTCTAAACAAGAAACACCTGTGTAGTGCACTTTCCTGCGAAAGCTATGTACAGTAGTGGCCTGCACTGAGTTTTAACTGCTCAATTAAGCCACATTCACACAATACTGTGTGAAGGCTTAATTTGAAACACAAATGACTGCACAAGTCATCACTGACCAACCAGAGTGAAGCTACTGTTTGGACTAATGTCAATCAAAGTACAGTCACCAATTGCATTTTTAGAGATATGATCATATTCTTAAATATTGTTGGGGTAATGCAAGATCCCCTTTAAATTCCCCGTGACTTACTTTACATTGATGTAAGGTACTGTACTTTGTTAATAGAACATGATTAGTCAACTTACCATGTCTAAAGTATTTTTCCCAACTAAACCAGCAGGTCTAATACTTCTTGTACCCAGTTCATGCACAGATCCATGTTGTGTATGATTACTATGGATCCATCCTCCTAGTCTTGTGTTGGCCTCTAACAAAACTACCTGCAGACATAAAAGAACTTTGGGGAAACAAATGTTTGATTGAGAAGAAGGTGTGAAGCAAGATTATACATGCATAAAATTAGATTAAATGATAATGTTCAAATTTGCATTCAAATATTGCAAATTTTTTATTTGAAACATTCAGAAACATGCAGCAATGCTTTCAAAATATAGTGTTAGCACATATAGTGGAAGTTTGCTTTGACCTAGTAAGTCTTTGTTCAGGGAACAAGGGAAATAAGAACATGATACATGAAGATGACTGTCAGGGCATCGCCTTTTGTCTTGGGCATGTGCACTAGGCTACTGTATGTTTTAAGGTGTTTTATCTGGGTTAGGTCAGAGGTTAGGCCTACAGTTAAGTCAGTTAAAGGTTTAAGCTACAATGAAGGAGCAGTCATTATTAACACAGCTGAAGGAATAAGCAATATTAACACAAAGGCCAATTTTTGGAATTTTGTGACATAAAAATACATGCAGTATTACATGTGACATAACATAACATGACAAGTTGAAGGGCAAGAGAGGGCTAAAGTCCCATAACATGCCCTGCAGTCCAGACCCAAAAGCATAAGGTAACTCAAACCAAACCAAAACTCCAACAAAGCCCAGCACAATTAGATGCTACAGTACCACAGTCAAAATAGAATTTGTCAATGTTTATCTTGAAGCCTAGAGAAACACTTCATTAACTTCTTACAATAGACCCTTTTCCAAACAGCAATTGCAATGGCTTGTGGGATAAGTTCTGGTACAGTACGCTATGTTTTTGTCAATGGCATTTTGCTGTGCAAAAAATGATGCACACCAAAAATCTATCCCACAATCCTTTGTAATTCCTATTTGGAAAAAAGTCTATTGCCGCAAACGCATGAATTGGCACAAACTTTTAATTCACAATTAGACAGAGAATTCCTACCAGAAAGGAATTTGAAAACCTGCAGCATGTCCCCCTAGTCCTTTTTAACTCAAGAGTATAAGTCCCAGACATGTGAGCCTATGATAAGGAAGATTATGCATTTCAGGAATAAGATGATTCGCCCTCCTCTGAACCTCCTCTAAAAGAAACTTGTCCTTTTCTTAAAAGGGACTCCAAGCCTGCACAGCATAAACCAGATGTGGCCTAACCAACTGCTTGTACAAATTTAAAAAATATCTTTACTAAAATTACTGAAATGCCTTCTGATCAATCCAAGCACCCTATTTACCCTTGCACTGCCTAGAAGGCTTCAGATCACTTGTAATGACAACACCTAGATCTTCATCCCCTAGCCTCCTCCTTCCCCACATCCTTTGCCTTTGCCTGAATCCACACATAACACACACTCTTTTATACCCTTTATGTTATCACATGGTTTCATTTTTTTGTCTTTCACATTTATAGACATGAGGACACCTTTTATTTTCATTCATACTTTGTAGACATAGGGAAGAGGGCTTTTGCTCAACACCATTCGGTGAAAAGAGCTATAGTTCCAAAAAGATTCAGAAGCACTGATGCACACTAACTGAATGTGACGTGTTCTTGTAAGAGGTACAAGCCTTACAAGGTATTCATTTGAATAGTTGCTTCAATAAGTATAACACTACAACTTTACTTTTTCTCACCCCGTCTTTTCATTAGGCGTTTCCCGAATGCATGAAGACAAACCTTGCATTTCAGTTCGTGAATAATTTCATGGAAGAAATTCCCACCACACTCAGCAACATGAATTATCATTCAGTGTTGCCAAGTCAAACATGTTCAAGTCAAGTCACAAGTCAATTTTCTTCATGTTAAGTCAAGTAGCAAGTCATTTATATTCAAGTCAAAGGGCAAGTCAAGAAAAAGTGTGACTCCATAGAGGACCTCGTGTCCAAGTCAGTCACTCGATTCAACAACTCTTAATAATCCCCTTCATCATCTAAAATTTGAATATTTACACACATTAACAGTCTCAAAATGCTCAGTTGCATGCAGGAATGTTGGAAGTTTTAGAATCAGAAAGCCAAAAACTTAGTAGTTCCTTCCCACCTGACCTGAGATCAAGATGATGTATGACACAAAAGTCCTTTCTATTACGCTGAAATGCACAAACAACGCAGCACAGGTAGCTGCAAATTTACTGTACTGCATGTACACAGTATAATACTATAACAGCTTACACTGTGCTAGCCAGCATCGCATAGCCTACACTATAATTCGCACAAAGCAAATCAACTGTTCCACTTACAAGTACTCTACCATTTGTTTCACAATTTGTTGTGACAAAGTTTACATAATTTTGCCATTTTTGCTTTAATACTACCATGTTTGGCACCTTTCACAATGTGAATTTGGTAACTAGCCAAGATAACGAGGTCATACTCTTAAAGGGCAATGCAAAAAGTTTTGTCGCCTTAATTTTAGTTCTTGATGTATTCGTAGACAGTGCCAGAAACTTAACAGACCCGTAGGAAGGCTTCCAAGATTAAGGAAATGGGGGAGGGTGTTGAAGATCTTTAACTCATGGATTTTGCCATTTTCTTAACTAATACTTTGTCATTCTCACAGAAACTAATGGTAATTTTTTAAGAAAAACTTCAAACTGAAAATTATTAGAAGGAAGGAAGTTTCCCCTTAGTTCCTGGCCCAAATGGCCTTGTTGAAAGGAAGCAAACTTCTATGTCTCTATCACAGAAAATTCAACGAGGTTGTCTTTACTCCATAAATTTACAAGAGCACCATTTCATAGAAGGAACTTCTGTGTTGTGCACAGATTGTTGTAGTGATATAGCATTATAGCAATCCCTAATTTTTCAATTACAAGCAATTGGTGAAGTAAGGAGGGGCGATGTAGATCTGAGGGTGTATACACATGTTATGAGCAGTGTATCGTCTGAGTCTTATCAAAATAAGTTCCTGTTTGTCAAACACTTTCTGGAGGTCTGATTCACTCCATGGAATCAAGTGTGAAAGTAAAACCCTCATGCTCATGCTCCCTAGTGTGAATGTGGTCTGAAAGTATTCCTGGCAAAAAAGGTGTCAAATTACTCATGGTCATTAAGTTTAGATCACCTTCCTGCCAGCTCTGAGATAAGTGATTAAATGTCAGTTCTGATATATCTTTAGAGCACTTTACCCATGCATGATTGATAATACCTAATTGGAAGTGACAACAACTGTTCACCATTTTCAGCATAGGAAGATTCTGCCTAATGTTCATCAATATTTCCCCTCTTGAGATATTCAGTTTACAAGGTTTTAAAAGTTTGACCTCAATTGACCTTTAACCTTTACCAAGATCAAAGGGATTCTGGGGTTCCACAAACTAGCATGACAATTACTGAAGGTTCCCTTCTTGAAATATTGTTTCCATTCTCAAGAAACCATGCTAACAAGGTCAGTGTATGAGCTCTGCATGATGACCTTGTGTGACCTGTGTTAACAAAGTTTTCAATGCTTTGCCTCTGGTGACCTCTGACCTTCCCAAAAAGGAAGGTTCTTTTATTCAATAGGATTCACTCATGAATGAGATCTGAGTTTCCTTTGTTGTGACAGAGTGTTAGCAAGTTCAGTATCACAAACACACACACACAACAAACACACATCTCAGTAAACATCTATTGAACCTGTACATGCTAAACGCTAAGCAAAGGACACACTTTACTTTCCATGACAAAACATCATGGTTGTGCCTGCACACAGGCGTACAGTGGATAGTTGGGATTGCAACCCCATTTGGGCAGAATATACAATCTCTCAAGGCTAACTTGTAGTTACAAAATTGAAATTTTGGACTTTCTATATAAGGCTATAAGGCTAGTAAAACTTGAAATTTTGGGCCCAAGAGCTCAGCCCCTCCCCCACTGTAAAGAGTTCAGTACAATTTTGTGCCCACATACACTTACCGGGGGAACAATTCAGGGACATACATGTGTGTTCATCAATTGGCTTTGTCATTGCTTCACAGAAAGAGTCATCTACAACAAGTAAACCAAGCTGACACCTCACTGTTCTCTGCATATTATGCCTTTTCTGCATCTTTTTGAATACTGGAAATGAAAGAAAAGTTGTAACACAAGAGTTATTCCTTGTTGTTTTGTTTCATCTTTGAACATGCAAAAAAGACAATGGCAGATAATTATGCAAACATCCAGTGATAAGTTTCCTTTACAGATTCACTTAAGTCTAGACTTGGCATAATCTTCTTTCTTTAGTTTCACTTCTGTTTTACCAAAGACATAATTATCACTTCACATTTTGATTAAAGGGCAACTAATCTCAGCTGCCCATACAATGAAAATTCTTCCAACTAAGTTTTCATCCAGTTCTTCTTTTGTTTCAAAACAAAAACATAAAAAATGTGTTCTAGAGCACTTCCCCAAAACAAAACTTTCAGTCAGCCTGTTAGCCTGAATTTTAAATTTGGCTTTAATTTTAGGGGGGGGGGGCCATATCCAGGTCCAACACTATCTGTAATGTGGTTTTGGCTTGACCTTGCACAAAAAACCAAAGGTTTCATCAATTTAAATTGGGGACCAAATTTCAGAGGTGAAAAAAGCTATTGTCCTAAATAATTAATGTTCACCAAATCAAAAAAATTACTGTGCTAGGTGAAACCAGGAGATATAATTACAGGGCGGGTCTTTTCTTAAAAAATTATTTATTGGGTGCTGACAATGTACGACCGCCCCTGGAGGAAAGGGATTGGCATGGTTAAGTTGATCCTGTGTCTTGAAATCCTCTTAAGGATAGGGGATTTGTTGTCAAAAATTTTGCCCTTTGCAGAAAGGAAAACAAACCAGCCAAATAAATATTATATCATGGGGGGGCCAATTATTACTTGAAACTATTAGCAATGTCCCCCTTTACTTATCCATATCCCAAAATGGCTTGAATTGTTGACATAGGCGCAGAGTGGACTGCGGATGGGAATTATGGTGGAAGTTAATTTTATTCCATATATTTAATTTTGACCCTCCGGTATATGGGGGACTTTGGGAAAGAAGTCATCTGACTGGGAG
>JAIZAY010001625.1:0-13929 GCA_029531755.1 Holothuria leucospilota | reverse complement strand
ACTAGGCTTTGCGATATTGGATGAATTTAACGAAACCTTGACTACACAACCTTTGTTACCCTGCCTAGTTGTTACTTGGGTAAGGTTGACTGGACCTATGCTATCTAGCTATTTAAATGTAAATACGGTGGAAGATCTGGAGTTGAGCATTTAACAGCGCGCGTAGTGCATCGAAAATGTTTGGTGTTCTGATTACAGAAATTGTCCTCTTTCTTCACTTCTTTTCCTCTTTCTTTTCCTCATTGTTTCCTTTCCCCTTCATTTTTGCCGACTGGTCAAGAATTTACCGACTCGTACCAGAAACCACATGAGCGATGAACTTTCCTTTAGTATACAAGTTATACTGTTGAAAAAGCCCCTTTATGTTAGCTTTTTTGCCAACAGAATATGTTTTTAAGTTTCAAAAAAGTGGTTGCTTACGGTCTTTGAAAATATTGTAATAAAACGTTTGTCTACCAAATGCCCACTTATTTTGTTTTCCCCCAATCTCCGGCTTCCGTGTCTGCCAACAGCCCCTTTCTCTTGCTTTCGTTGTGCTTACATCTCTGTTCACCTCTCTGCCCCTGTTCTTTTTTTTCGCTGTTCACTCGGTCTTTCTCTTTCCCTCTTCTCTCTCCTCTTTTTTACTCTTTTTCCTCCCCTCTTTCCTTCCTTTCCCTCTCACCGTTCCTTCCGTTTTCGTATTGCCACTTTCACCTATTTCCTTCATTTGTGCCGACTGGTGACAGGATTTTGCCGACGGGGCGGGGAATCGTGGGGGCCTGTCACATCCCCCTCTAGCGTCGTCCCTGGGACCCACTCCGCACTAGGTATCTTCGGTGTTTCTGATGTGGAGACATCTTCGAATAAGCCCCACTTTTCCTACAGTTGTGATAATTTTTGCTCAGCGATTTTGGTGCCCTTCATAATGCCAGGTGTTTAAATGGTTTTTATTCTAATCAATGCTACCAATTTTAAAGACACCTGACCCATATGAATTTTCCCGTGCGAATTTGCCCCCCCTCCGCCTTCTTTTCAAAATTTCACTGCGCCTAGGTCTTTGAATAGCCAAATAAAAGCAATTCGATGGTAAATCACTCAAAAATGCACCCTTTATGTTCGACACACACCGCTTTAGTTACAGGGCGCGTAGATCTAGGCAGTGGTCATGGACTGCCAGCGCTTGTTGGCGGTGGCTCAAACAGGTTTTTAACGGGGTGGATAGTACGGAGTTGCCAAGTGGGTGCAAAATATCTACACAAGTAAAATATCGAACCCAAACTAACATCGAAGTATCCGTAGAACTTAACATCGAAAACTAATTTTCCAAACTAACATCGAATTAGTCCCCGAAACTTAACATCGAAACTATCCAAACTAACATTCGTTAGCTTGGTGGACCGTTGGAAAACTTCTGCACGGAGTCCCGAGGCCACGAAACGGACCAAAGTTCGTTGTGTCAAATCAATGGAGGAAAATCAGTAGTGTGCTAGCATATTAGTAAACTTAGTCGGATAACATAAATTCAAGCAAATTTCCTCCGCCCCCTCCCGCCCAAGATATATTGTCCTTGACAAAAATTTAGTCTGTTTTGGGAGTTTGCAGTGTTACACCATGTTGTTGAAGGGCATGAAAGGCGCACAACCCGATCACGTGGATGTCGTAGCAAATGAATTCAAAAAAAAATCATTGCCAAATATGTGTGGAAACTAAAAGTGTCTTATATCAACGTTTTGCCTATCCTTCCGCTATGGAAAAGGGCTGTTGAATAACTGAAGTATCGAATGGTAAGCCTCTCATCCTTATGGATACACGCTGTTCCAATGCTTCAAAATTTCAAATGGTCATGATGTTACTGACATTTGGAAAAACACTATGGACAGCCGACCTCGGAAAGCTTTGGCATGTGCGTGTGATGTTATAGCTATGGAGGGCCGTTTGAAACCTTCCTACAAGGGTCCCAGAGGTTTACCGCAACGGGCCAAATTGTGTTTAAGTGTGGTAGAGGTTTTAAAAAAAAAAAAATAAAGTGAATGGTTTTCGGGTTTGTTAAATACAGCCTTCTACATTCGGGGTATGCAGGATCATTTCAAGTGTGAAGGGGGGGGGGGGTGTGGCTGCTTCAAGTTTGACAAAAAATCGCCCAAGCACAGCGGCCAATAGGGGGGGAAAGTGTGTGGCATAGTCCTGTAGTAAAAAAGTCTTCAACCCCGGGCAGCCTCCCCCCCCCAGCGCCCTCATCGACCTCCCTCCCTCGATACACGCATTTGAATACAGAAAAGTTTCTACAGGGTTAAAGTACACCAATCACTAGAACAACCTCCAGCTTGATTGCCGTCAGTGGATATTTAGTAAACCATATCTATTGCGGTAAGGATTTTTTGGAAAGATCTCTTAGCATTTGATTTAAACTTCAACAAGCTCGTACGGTCTGATACGTGGACCAGCAATCATTCTACTCATCCATCACTGTGTATGCGTTATACTGATTTTGGTCCGTTTGAAAGGTTTTTGAAGAAGAGAGAGGAAAGTTGTTAGCAGTTGTAATAGCCACATAGTAAGTCAAAGCTAAGACCTTTACCAGCGGCCCAAATCCGCTGCTGCGCGAAAATGTTGTGTTCGAGTTGGACTGAGGAATTTGCGCCCTTCTGAGACCAATGGAAATTGAAGTCAGAAAAGAAGTCCAGGGAGGTAGAACCTATCGTTCGTTGAGTACGAGTTGGTGACAAGCCCAGATAGGTGGTACGGTGCCATGTCCCTCGTCGAGGACAGAACCCCCTCACGGCGGTGCGTTTTAAATTTATCAGTTTTTTTCAGTGTAAGTCCGGGGGAAACGTTAAAATATTGCAGCCAGTCGCTCCCTTGTGGGTTTACCAGTTTTACTGGATTATTTTGATTTAGAATGAGGCAAATCCTGTAGGATCAAAATTCCCCCAAAGTTTTTCCAATTTTCCAACACACGCCTTAAACAAAAAACCCAAATGCCCGCCGAAAATTTTGGATTTTATTGCTCAAGTGAACCTAAAAAAAAAAAAACCCTTACGGCAATCCGAGCAGTCACTTGTCGGTCTTCAGGGCTGACAGTCCTATCGTGGGGAACGTTTGGACCCCTGTCGCCAGGGCCTTATTTCTTCTTTAACGAATTTGTTACTGGGGGGGGCGTGGGCCTAATTTCACAAAAGTGGACCATCTGACACGAAGTTACTAAGTAGAGCGGCCACCCATCAGTTGGCGACGTAGCGTATTTGAATTTTTTTTTGGGATCGACAGACACCCCAGATCCGCAGGAAATGGCACTTCCCGGGGGAATCCAGCTATTTTTCGAGCGAGGCTCTATGAGAAACCTCACACACTAAATCCATATGATTATTGTCAGTATATTCTGCCTCTGCCATGTTTTCATTCATGAAAGAAAACATCCTCAATGATTCCCAACACAACATTTTTGACTGGGCGAAGTACCCAAATCCTTTTACAGTTTCCTAAGCCCATGCATTATAGACCTACTTTATAATTGTTTGATTTAAACTTCGTGTACGGAACTTTCAGCAACTCGCATCGCGCAGGCCGCCGTTGCAACAACTGTGTCCAGGTCTTGCAGTGGTCGCGCCGCACAATACTTGCTGCATTGGTTTGATAATAGCGAATTCAGCACACTTGTCAAATGGGAAATATTTTCAAAACTTGGCTGTCATTGCAGCATGTAATTGTATGGTCACAGTTCGTATAACTTGTAGCCGCCGTAGCGGACCTAAAGTGAAAGAAGGGAAGAGGGTGGAAATCTATGGGGGGGGGAATACAATTCAGGTGGTAAAAGTAGACCACGGCACGATTCTGCTTGTAGGCGGCGATCAGCCGTCACCTGGACTCCGGCTACTTTTTTATGTGCCCCATGCAAATTAAGCTGGCATGTAACATACCCAGCGCTGATTGCCTAGAAACAAAAAACTGTCGATACCACGAACCCAGAGAGCTAGCCCCTTCCTCCTGTGGGGTTTTTTTTTACAGATGGGCAACCTTGATCGGGCCCATTCGTGAGAGAGTTTACACCTCGTTTTGGCCCCTGGCTCTCTCCCGGCCAGTCCACACTTCGACCATCTGATCCCAGCTGGGCTGAAGGCTGGGAGCTGGCCCAGGTTGGGCCTACCAACCTGGGGCACGCAGGGAACAAGAAACGAGGTCGTAACCAAAAAACATGGTCCCCCACAATCTCGGTTTGCCCCATCTTCTGGAACCCCACATGGCGGGTCAAGGTGAGCTTGCGCATCCTGGCTGGGAAAGGATAGCTTAGTTACATTCTCTCTTTTTCTTTTATCTTCGAAACATAACTTTATTTTGGAATTTTGATAATATCGCAAGTAGATCTAAGCTACCTCCTCCTGCGTGACACCCCCCCACCCCCCCACCACCACCCACATAACCTTGACGAAAGTAAGCCTATCACTTGGCAATTTCACCTGCTAATCCTTGTAGGCCTGGTGCTCAACCTACTTACAGACAGGGAAGAACAATTCTACACATATATCCCCCTTCCCTTTGTAGGACTGTATGGTATTTGGAGGTTTCATTCGTCCCTCTCTTTAGCAAGCACCAGGAAGGCCTTTTCTCCACTGGGGGGACGGCCTTGGGTCGAAACTTTAGGCCCGTTGGAACCCCATTCCAGTGGGATAAGCAACCTGTCGTTAGCGATCGTTCGCTGGTTGCGCCAATGTCTTTAATGTCTGAGTTTATTAGTAATTGTAATTGGAAACACATTTCTCCACTGTCATACTTGTGCACTGGCTGTGACCACACAGTAAAGCTTGACAGGGATACCCATTCACCGAGTGGCTCTGTGAAAATGTTTTCATTGCCTTCATGGGGCTACCAGCATTCTTTAAAATGCGAAGAAAAATCTTGTAGATATTGGTCATTTATTATCATCATTATATTAAAATTTTAATATGTATGCCCAAAAAAGGACCTACAACTGGGGATGGGCCACATGGACTGATGTGGTGTTGGCTGAGTAGGGGGACTGGGTGCGGGGCCACGGCCCCCACCCAGTATGTATGTTATAAAAAAAAAAAAGGCCCATGCCTGTTCGACACAAAAATTCTGGGCCTACCGAGATTTTATTGTCGCCTCTCTGTTTTTTCTCCTCGTAGGAATATTACTTACACTTTTTTTTTTCTTCTACCTCATTCTTCGAATAACATAGGCGCTAGGCGATGGTGCAGCTGTAGAGCGTCCCGGGGCCCAGCGTCGAGGATCTACTTTTGAAGAGAGATTTATGGCGGGTTACCTTCTAGGCCTATCCACGGACTACATGTTTTCCGAAGAAAAAATTTGAGAAACTTTTGCGACCGAGCAAGAACCATTGGCTTCCCCTGGGACTTTTCCTCGCTTTCCCACTCCACCCTCCCTCCCCTCCCCTTTGTTTTGATTGGAATTTTAATAGGGCAAACTAGGAAGACATTTATAGGCCATGCCAGGTAAACAATTAATAGGAAAAATGTTGTAACTTGCCCAAGCATTCCGTATTTGAGAACAACCTCATTTGGGAGTGTTTTCAGGCAAAGTTGTGTAAAGTATGATAAGCAAGATTCACAGATTCAAAGCGAAAGCAGGTGAAAAATGGGTGCTCCCCGCTCCAGTTCCCATTCCCCCCTTCCCCTAACACCCGGCACTTCTTACTTTGGAAATCTGATAACAAACTTTACACTAGATTATTTAATAATTTGTTATAGTGTGATGGGCTGTCAGCGTTGTGCGTGGCTCAGATGGTATGGCGCCAATCTCGAACTTCCCTACTGTAAATAACGTGAGTTCAGTCAGTCCCTCCTGCCCGGAGTTTGGGCAGTTGGGAGTTTTTCTACTCGTTTTTCTGGGTGCATGGGTTTTTATTGTTGGAAAATCAGTCGACTTTTTAACAGTTGTACGTTCTCTTTCATATCTTCCTTCCGTCTTGTAGCTTTCTTATCCCGGACTCCTTTTCGTTCCCCCAGAAAAGGCTTTTTCTATATCTTCTAATTGGGCTTCTTTTTGTTAATACACATCTTTTAACTGTAAATTTCCAAAGTGCAGATCCAGCTACACTCGTTTGTGTTTAGCAGCCAACATTGTTTAAGTCAGTGCAACCCCCCCCCCCCCCCTTCCCCCCCCCCTCAACGTTGCAATTTTTTTTTTTTTTTTTATTTTTTTTTTTTTTGTTTTTTGTCTGGTCGGTTGAAATTGCTAATAGTTTTTATGAATTTTTTCCCATTTCTTAGATTAGGAAAAACCGACTTCCATATTTCAATGTAATTGGCATTTGGATAGGCAAAGAGTATCAAATAAAGACAGGGCTACACGGCTACGTAGGTAGCCGGGAGGACGAGGGGGAGGGAGGGTGGAGACCTGTCTTTTTAATTGATCCCGGCTAAGTATGTAGCAGGAGACCTAGTCCTGTATTGATCCCTCTACGTATGTATCCGGGAGACCTGTCCCTATTATTGATACCCGAATTTGCGCTACCTTCCCAAAGAGCAACTTCTTGTTTCTAAAGGAGGGAAAGCCACTCTGGACTGAACTATTCATAAATGACCGACTTCGTAACATTGCTTTTCTTGTATTGCAACTATGGATTAAGTTTCTTAGGGGTAGGGCTAAGCATCTGCGGTCTGCGGACAATAGGTGACCATTGTTCCACGTTTCATGGCTGCGGATTGATTTGTAAAAGAAGTACAGCGGTTCCCTTTAAAACTTGACCAAGTCTCCCTCCGTGTTTTTCACCCTGCCTTAGTTATAATTAAGGGGGGGGGCGCTCCACCCATCCATTCCATAAAATTGCACTGTTGGGGCTGAAGGGTAGTGAACCCTCTACATGTTTAACGTTTCCAAACCTACTACCCACCAGCATGAGTCCCTAAAACATTTTGTGTGGCGTTGATTTTTTTGAAACCTTGTCTATGATTTTGGGCAGTGGAATCCCTTTATGTTAGATATATTTAGGTGGTGATGTGAGTTTGGAGAATTATGTGTGCTGTCCAAAAAAAAATGCGTGTAAATTGATACCACCTGTAGACTATTTTAAGACGCGGTTTGGGAAAACAGCGGACCTATCTCCTATATTTGTGGAGTGACAAGGTGGGTCGGATCCACAAGTTTTTTTTATCATCTTCGGCCCTGCTTGGCACTCATGAAAGTCAATGGTTCATGACTTAACGGAAAATTTTATTATACTTGGCGACAGTAACAACCAAACTCGTGCAGCTTCTTGCCATTGAATGGGTCACATGATGGCGTTGAAAACTCTTGGACAAGGACATGAGATGGCAAGCGTAACAAGGGCCCGTTGTAGGTTGTTGCAAGTCAATCGGGCAACAGTTAAATGGTGGAGAGAACCACCTTACGATAATCGTAAATCAACTATAGTTACTAGCAACATCATCACTTCATTCAAAGTGGGAATCCGCGGGGAGGATATTTCTCTTAACGGCTAATATAACAACCTTGAAAAACGTTGAGGGTGGGGACACAGTAGATAGACCCATGTTGTGAAGTGATCCTTGTGTTTCTATTTGTGATGTGTAATTGCGGTAGGAAAGAAATTGAAGTGCTCATCATTTTCAGGCACCCATTGGCAATATATCCCTTCCGCGTCTTTGCCAAAAATGGCTTTTTTGGATTCATGAACGGTACAAGTTAATCACAGGGATAAATCACCCTATCATACAAGCTTCTCCTATTCTCAAAATCTCAACGGTCGTGGTATACAAATCTGAAATCAATGAGACAGGCCTACTCGTGAGCCTTCATATCTGGGGTAGCTTGTGCCCGTTGGAAACTTCTGCACGGGTACACCCGAGGACCACGATAACTGACCAAAGTTCGGTGTGTAAATCAATGGTAAGGGAAAATCAAGTAGACTTTGTGGCTAAACATAGTAATAGTCGGATAACAATATAAATTTTCCAAGAAGCAAATTTCCTTCCCCTTCCTACCTCCGCGCCAAGATATTGCCTCGCTTGACCGTCTGGCTGCCAGTTGTCTGTCTGACAAATTTAGTCTGTTTTAGAGGGTGCAGTTGTACAACCATGTTGTTGAAGGGATGAAGCACAACCAGTCACGTGGATGTCGTAGGCAAAATGGAATTCACAAATTCAAACAAGATTCCTTGCCCAAATATGTTGGAAACTCTGACAAGTGTACTTATATCAACATCGTTTTGCCCATATCCTTTCCGCTATGTGAAAAGGGCTGTTGAATAACTGACAGTATCTCGAATGGTAGCCTTCTATTCTTATTATACAATACACGCTGTTACAATGCTCAAAAATTTCAATGGTCATGATGTTACTATCATTTTGGGAAAACAACGATGGACAGCCGACTCGGAAAGCTTTGGCATGTCGGTGATGTTTAGCTTGGTGCCCGTTGATGTGTTTTTTAGTGAAAATCTTCTACAAGGGTTCCAGGAGGTTACGCAACGGGGCCCAACATTTTTAGACCTCTGTGCTGAGGTTTGTAAAAAATAAAGGACTTGGTTTCGGGTTTGTTAACAAAATAAAGCCTTTTCTACATTCTCGTAATGCAGGATCATTTAATTGGGAAGGTGGGGGGGGGTGGGTGTGGTTTTACTTTCAAAGTTTGTTACAAATGGCCAAGCACATCGAGCCATGTGGAAGTGTGTAGTAAAAAGTTCTCAACCCCGGTGCGCCCCAGCGCAGCCCTTCCACCTCCCTCCTCTCGATACGCAATTTGAATATCAGAAAAGTTTTCTACTAGGTTTAAAGAAACCAATCACAGAACAACCTGACCAGCTGGCCGTCATCGTTGGATATTTATGTAAAACCATATCATCTGCGGTAAGGATTTATGGAAAGATCTCTTAGCAATTTATTTAAACTTCAGAACAGATCGTACGTCTGTACGTTGTAAACCAGCAATCATTCTTCCCATCACTGAAATTTGCGTATACTTGTGATTTTTGTGGTCCGGTTCTTGAAGGGTTTTTTATGAAAAGTTGTAGCATGTTTAATAGAGCCACAAGTAAGTTAAAGCCTAGACCCTTACAGCGTCCCAAAGAAGTGCGCCCGAAAAATGTTGTGTTCGAAGTTGAGTGACTTCTTACACTACCCTAGCCCCCCCCCACCCACCTGGGGGATTTGCGCACCATGTTGGTTTAGACCAATGAAATTAAGTCAGGGAAAGTCAGGGAGGGTAGACCTATAGTCGTTCCCGTTGGGACTAGGCGGTCAGTGGTGACACCAGATAGGGGTAGGGGGCCACATGTCCCTCGTCGAGGACAGAAGCACCCCCCACGGGCGGTCCGTTCATAATTCAACATTTCTCAGTGTAGTCAGGGGGAAACTTTAAAATATGCAGCCAGTCGCCTCCTTGTGGTTTAACCTGGATAATTTTGAATTTAAATGAAGGGGCAAAAATCCTGTAATAAATCCCCCAAGTTTTCCTAATTTCCAGAAAACGCGCCTAAAAAAAAAACCCCAAAATGCCCGCCCCCCGAAAAAATTTTGGTATATTTGCTCAAGACGAACCTTCTACAGGCAATCTGTCGCTCTGTCGCCTTGTCGTGGTCTTCAGGCTGCAGTCCCCCTACGTAGGGGAAAGTTCCTCTTTGGACCCCCTGTCGCACAAAATTCTGGCGTCTCCCTAATAAAAAAACCCCCGGCCTAGCGTCGGGGATTTACACAATTTAATCGTACCGTTGTTCTAGGCCTTATTCCCGACTACATTGTTTTCCGAAAAAAACTTGGAAACTTTTTGCGACCGGCTTCAAAAGAACCATTTGGCTTTCCGGTGACTTTCCCTTCGCTTTCCCCCCACCCCCTCCCCCCTCCCATCCCCTACCCCTGTTGATGTCATTTTATCGGGGCAAACTAAGAACATTTATAGGACCATGCCAGTAAACCCATTAATAGGGGAAAAATGTCTGTCTGTAAAAGCTTGCAAGTCGTAATGATTGAAACACACATCATTTTGGGAGTTGTTTCAGGCAATTTTTTTAAAAGTACGGTTACCGAAGATTTAAGGAGGATGCAGGGTGGAAAAGGGGTGCTCGCGCCCCAAGTTCCACCCAATCAATCACCCTTCCCGCCTTACCCCCCCCTTCCCACCCCCTAACACCCAGGCACTTCTTACTTGTATATGATACAACTTTAACACTAGGATTATATAATATTTATTATAGTGGTTTATTGGACTGTCCAGGCGTTTTGTTCGTGGCTCAGATGGTCGTATGAATGGAACGGCTCGGACTCCTAATGTAAAATAAGTACCGGTGAGGTTCCAAGTCCTCCCGGGAGTTTTAATGTTAAAGCAGTTGAGAAAAATAATTAATTCTCGTTTTGGCCGGTTTTTTATGTGTGGAAACAGTCGACTGAACCTTTTTACAGTTGCTTTTCTCTTTCATATGCTTCCTTCTTTGTAGCTTTATCGACTTTTCTTTCGTTCCCGCTTTTCTCTTTCTTCTAATTGTGGGCTTCTTTTTGTTGTTAATTCACATCTTACTGGTAATGATTTCCAAATAAGGGCACTGCACGCTTTTGTCATGCAGCCCAAACATTGTTAAGAGTCGTGCAAACCCCCCCCCCCCCCCCTTCCACGTTGCAATTTCTATCTTTCTGGGTTGGAAAAAATTGCTAATAGTTTTTTTTTTTATGCAATTTTTTTCCCATTCTTAGATGAAACCGATTTCCATATTTCATGTAATTGGCATTTGATAGGAAAGGTATCAATAAAGGACAGTGACAACCACAACCCCACAAGGCTTCCCGGGCATACGTTATGTAAGCCGGCAAGGGAGAGGCTGAGGAGAAGAGGAGGACCTGTCCCCCTTTATTGATACCGAATTTGCCTACCTTCCCAAAAACTACTCTTGTTTCTAAAGGGAAAAGCCACTCTGGAATGAATAATTCATAAATGAAGTCGACTGGTAAAATTGCTTTTTCTTGTAATTGGCAACTATGGCATTAGAGTTTCTTAGGGGTAGGGCCTAGCATCTGGCGGACAATAAGGTGTGACCGACCATTGTCCCACGTTTCAGTGGTGCGATGATTTGTAAAAGAAGACAGCGGTTCCCCTTTAAACTTGTACCAAGTCTCCCCTCCTATGTTTTTTCCCCTTGCCCCTTGTTTAACTTTAAGGGGGCGACTCCACCATTTTCCATAAAACATTGGCACTTTTGGCTAGGAAGGGTGAACCCTCTTACATGTAGTCCCCCTAAAAATTTTTTTGTGGGTTGATTTTTTGGACCCCTGGTTATCGACACAGAGGTGGGCAAGTGAATCCTTTGTTAGATCTTATTTGGTGGTGATTGAGTTGGAGATTGATGCTGCTCCAAAAAAAATGTGTAATTGTATACCATGTGTGAAGCCCGATTTAGAGGTTTGGGAAAACAGCGGACCTATCTGCCATATATTTTTGTGATTTGTGACAAGTGGGGTGGGCGGATCCCAAGTTTTTTTTTATTTCATGCGCCCGTGGCTCAGAAAGTCAATGGTCATGCTACGGAAATTTTTTATGTGCCAGTAAACAACCAACTCGTGAGCTTTGACATTGATGGGTCACATGATGGCGTTTGAACAAAAAACTTTGGACAAGGACTGCAGTAGGCAGCGTAACAAGGCGGCCCGTTGTAGTGTGCAAATCCCAATTGTGTGCAACAGTTAAGTGGTTGGTGGTGAGACACCACCTTGCTGAATTCGTATAAACTCTATAGTAGCACATCATCACTTTATTTATTCAAGGGGAATCCGCGGGGAGGCTATTTCTCTACGAAATATAACACCTTGAAAAACTTGTGTAGGGAGTGGGGGGAACAGTTATAGACCATTTTGCCCTGAAGTGATGTGTTCTACTTTGGTGGATGTGGTATGGCGGTAGGAAAGAAATTGAAGTGCCTCAATCATTTTCAGGCACCCCATTGTCAATATATCCTTCCCGCTGTTGCCAAAAATGGCCTTTGAATGAATTCCAATTAAAATACAGGAATAATCACCCTAATCATACAAGCTCTCCCTAGCTCAAAATCTCAACGGGTCGTGGTATACAAAATCTGTAAATCAATGAGACAGGCCTACTCATGAGCCTTCATATCTGGGGTAGCTTGTGCCCGTTGGAAACTTCTGCACAGGGTCCCCGAGGACCACCGAAACGGACCAAAGTTTCGAGAGTGTAAATCAATGGAGGAAAATCAGTAGTGCTGGCTAGCATAGTAATAGTAGTCGGATAACATAAATTTCAAGAAATTTTCCTCCCGCGCCAAGATATTTGCCTGACAAATTTTTAAATCTGTTTTGGAGGGTGTGCAGTGATAGCACCATGTTGTTTTGAAGGGATCGAGCACAAAAAAAAAACAAACCCCCACCCAGTCACGTGGATGTCGTAATCAAATGAATTTCAAAAAGTCATGCGTGCCCAAATATTTTGCGAAAACTGAAAAGGTGTCCTTATATCAACGTTTTTGCCTATCCTTTCCGCTAATGGAAAAGGGCTGTTGATAAACTTGAAAGTATCGAATGGTACAGCCTCTATTTCTTATTATACCACGCTGTTCAATGCCTTCAAAATTCCAATGGTCAGGATGTTTATGTCTGAACCATTTTGAAAACACTATGGACAGCCGGACTCGAAGCTTTTGGCATGTCCGCGTCTTTGGAGTTAGCTTGTGCATTTTCCACCCCGTTTAAACTTCTACAAGGGTTCCAGAGGGTTACCGCAACGGGCCTAATTTTAAGTGCTGAGGTTTAAAAAAAATATTTAAATAAAGGACTGGTGTTTCGGCCAAATTCAAGTTAAAATAAAGCCTTCTACATTCGCGGTATGCTAGGATCAATTTAATTGAAGGGGGGGGGGGGGTCTGTGGTTGACTTCCAAAGTTTGACAATGCCTAGGACAAATGGCCCAAGGCCCGACAGCGGGGCACTGTGTTGAAATTGTGGGGAGGTTTAATTAAGGTTTTTTTTTAAATATTTTTTCACTTATGTTTTTTTTTTTATTTTTTTTTTTTTTTTTGTTATGAGTTTCAACAAAGAGTTCTTCAATTCCAAAAAATTCACACTTCAATCTTCCAAACCCCCCCATTCAACCGCCAGGGCCAGGGGCGCCTCCATCCGCCCTTCCGAACCCTCCCTCCCTCCTTGCGCTTCACGCATTTGAAATACAGAAAAGTTTTCCTAACAGGTAAAGACACCAATCAAAACCGCACCTCCCCCACACCCCAACAGCAGGAAACAACCGAACCAGCTTGGCCGTCAGTGTGGATATTGAATGTCCTATCAAATATGCGGTAAGGATTTTGGAAAGATTCTCCTCTTCTTCGCATTTTTTAAACTTCAGAAAGCTCGTACAGTCTGTACGGTGTACCAGCAATACATTGTTTCTTCCATTCACTGATTTGCGTTTATACTTGATTTTGGTCCGTTTTGAAGGTTTTTTTGAAAAGTTGTGATATCATGTAAATAGCCTACAAGTAAGTAAACGCTTTAGACCGCTTACAGCGCACCAAATGTGCGCCGGGAAACATTAGTTGTCGGTTCGAAGTTGGAACTGGAGGATCTTGCGCCCTTGAGACCAATGAAATTAAGTGCAGAAAGTTCGGGAGGGAGACCTATCGTTCGTTGGGTGACAGTGGTCATGGACACCCAGATAGGTGTAGGTGCCATTGTTCCCTCGTTCGAGGACAGAACCCCCTCACGGCGGTCAGTTCCCCCCACCCATCACCTAAATTTCAAATTCTCAGTGTAGTCGGGAAAAAGTTAAATAAATATGCAGGGCCAGTCGTCTCCTTGGTGGTTTACTGGCTGTATTTTGATTTTAAATGAGGGCAATCCCTGTAATAAATCCCCCAAAGTTTCCAATTTCAAGCCACACGCCTAAAAAACAAACCCCATATGCCCCCGCCGAAAATGTTTTGGGGTTTGCTCAAGACGACTTACGGAATCTGTCGCCTTTCGGGTTTTCCCCCAG
>JAIZAY010001542.1:0-14427 GCA_029531755.1 Holothuria leucospilota | reverse complement strand
TAATAGAGTTACTCTTTTACAATGCTCATCTAAACTTGCAAAAGAACTCTTACAAACCCTAAGGTTTGTCACAATCTTTTCCTATATGGTTAAAATCTCACACATTGAATTTTTTGTTTTTAAAGCAAGAATTCAAAAGCTCTGCTTCAGAATGCTATTTTTTATAGCAGAAAATCCACAAAATCATGTACATGAACATATGTAAAGCTATATAGTTTTCCTGTAAGGAGTTGCAGATACAATACTGGTACACCATCATACAAAAAAAAAAAAAAACCAAAAACAAAACAAAACGAAAAAAAACAAACAATTTACAAAACCATACAACTTCCCACCATCTAACTATGATACCATGCCTTCTGAAAACATTTGAATGTTTGTCTCGATGAAGTCTATCACAGCTCTAAATGATAAGAGATCATGAAGTACAGAAACCATGCTTTTTGATATAATTAGAGCTATGAAATCTACAGATCACATCAAAGCTAGGAAAAGTGAGTACCATACCAATGCAAAGCAGCCACTGCCTCTTTTGTAGATTTACAACATTACAAACAATGACAAATTATAGCAGACTGAATGTTACTTCTCATTCTTGCAGTGGTCACCTCTAACCCATGGTCATACCTCTGCCAGCCACATTCTTTTGTGCATTGCTGTGTTCACCTGAAGCTAAGCAATAACTTGTGCTGAGTGTTATTAGGCTGTGACGGTTAGTCGTAAACTGAAAACCGGTTTTGGTGGCTGTGAAAACCGGTTTTTTGAATCAAACCGTTTTTTTCATAATTTACACTGACAATGCATACTGCCTTTAAGTACGCCAACAGTGCTTACTATTGTACAGGCTCACATACATACGTTGTGTCAGGGGTGGCGATTTATGACTGTACGGGTCTATTCAGTTAGGGACATTCAATGCAAAAGACTGTGTTGGGCCTGGCAAAATTAAAATTTGAAATGGAAGTCAAACCACGATCGGCGATTAACCCGTTTTTTCACTGACCGGTTTTTCGGTTATTCGAAAATTTCGAAGCCAAATCAAACCGAAAGCGGTTGTAACCGGTTTTTAAATCAAAACCAGTTTAATGAACAGCCTTACTGAGTGTGAAAGGTGAATGGACATTAGCTGTGCCAAACTTATACTCTCTATCAGAGTCTGGTAGTGGAAGGTTCAAAATTAAACATTGCAATTACTGGTATTCCAGTCCCTACCCATTGGTGATACCAGTTTGCTCTCAGAAAGTGATAATACCCATCTTGACACTGCAGTATGCAGCTGATGGAAGAATGACCAAGCCACCTAAAGCCCCTGATGAGCAGTTTGAATGTGTTCATTTTATCCACCTGAATGTTCCTTCAGTTATACCTAAGCTTTCAGAGCTGGAAATAGTAGTCGGTAGAACTATAAGAAACCTTAACAGCCATATCAGAGGGATGGCTCCACAACTCTGTGTCACCACTGCCAAGATTTGCACTGGATATTACAACATGCTCCAATATGACAGGAACAAGAACTGTGAATGTTATATCTATTAAGAGTGAGGTTAATTTTAACCTCCTGTGGGACCTTACAGTGACAGGGGTCGAAATTTAATTTTAATGCTCTGCTGTTCCACGGAACAGTGCTTTTTTCAAAACTACTCTTCCGGATTAAATTTTACTGTTCCAAGGTTTTCATACAGTATATGGTAAAGAGCAAGTTCTTTTATGAAATGAGTCAATTCTCCAACAGTAATTAAGTCAATGGAACAATCTTGCATTGTAAACAAGAAAAAACACACTCTTGAGGCCCACTGACTTTGGTCACGAGATGTCAGCAGTCAGACTTGCATTTAGTCATTTTTAAGTTTTGATGCTTAGTTGCTAGCTTGGAGGGAATATTAATACAAAACCCCCAAACACAAGTACTGTACAGTATTTGCCTTTCATGTGGAGGAAATATATCAATAAACAGTTACCGGTCATTTGGTATGTTACATGCCACGCAAGACAAGCTTGAGGTAAGATGACTTTCCCTTGCAGGTGAAATAATGCCATCTGTACTAAAAAAGTGTTTCTGCTTTGATAGTAAAACTGACAGTATGTGTGCTTACATAGAAGGGTTTACCATTCAGCATTGGAATGCATGCAAGTCTAAGCGACTTCAACTGATCCCAGTTGAAATCATATTGCAACTGTAATACTACGCCAATTTACTGGAATGTTTGATATTCACAACATGATTACATGTTCTTTATCAGGGATTAGGATATATATGTATATTCAATGTGCTTCTTGTGGAAAACACTGTTCCTCGGAACAGTGGTTTTTCAAAAGTTACTGTTCCGGTACTAAAAGCACTGTTCTCGGAACAGCGGAACAGCCTGAAATTCGACCCCTGAGTGATCATATTTAAGGCAATACGAACTGATGTCCTACTCCTCAAAAGTGAGCCAATAACTGTTAAATATAGCTATTACACTCCAGGGCAGATGATTTAAAAAAAAAAACACTTTAAATTTATCAACCAAAACTGTTTCAAATCTGCTCATGTTACAGACACTTTTCAGAAAGAATAGTCAGAGTGACATTAGCTGCAGACTTACTAGTATGTGTAGTCACAGAGATTCCTCAAACTTACTTGAAAAAGGACATTTAGTTAATGTGGAGAAATACCTGAATGGTATTGAGTCAAGTGAAGTGCAGGCTTCTCCATCAGTACTGTTTCATTCATTTAGGTGACTATATCCATAGTCAGTCATCAGAGAGTAACTTCACAGGAATAGCTTCGATAAAACTTCAACAGGCTTTTGATACAGCTGATCATGTTAATCTCTGTACAAAATTTGAGGCTATGGGTTTTTGTATTTCTGCTGTTCACTGGTTCAGATCCTACCTTCAGGACAGAAGGAAGACGGTCAGTGCCAATGGTAACAATTCTAACCGTACCATTGTAACATGGAAGGCACAACAGGGCAGTATTCTTCAATCCACTGTGTCTTTCTGTGACAGACTGAAAAGTGTAAACTTCTAGATGCAGATTACAGTGCTTTGTTTCCAACAAAAATGTTAATTTTTCAGCAATAATTAGAGTTTTGCCTAAATGGGTTGGTTTGCATCCACACATTTTTTACTTTAACTTCTGTAACTTTGTAAACCATATGAGAAATCTGAATTGAATTGAACTGAATATGCATATGATGTCACAGTACAGAAAGTGCATCCTCAGCTGAAGTAAGCCTATAACCACAGTATACATTACATCTCACACCAGCACAGATGCAGACAGCTCATTTTTGTACCAGTTACAAACGTACGCTTGCAAGACCAGCATACACGTATGTGCCAAGGCTACATCTTAAGCACAGTATGTGTATCAAAATCATGAACGTTACCTAGCAAGATTCATTTTTTGTCCTCTAACATGATGTCAGAGTGGCATGAATGCACAGGGTCTATAGCCTATATGATTTTGTTGTTCCCAGAATTATAGGTTTGCTGATCTTACTTTTCTATGTCAATCAAACACTGGCATGCTCTTTCCGAATCAATCAAGCAAATTGAGAGGACTCCTATTTGAAACTGTATGCTGAAAAGTATCTCATCAATAACAAATCTCTTTTGGCAAAGCAAAGCTACTTTCTCAATTAGCTGCCTGCATCTTTCATTTAGTCGAGCAGTCCTTACTAGTTTCTAGTTATCACAATTGTTCTTTGTTTTAAACGCTCCTTAGAGACCCTGAAGGAAGGTGCTTTACTTAAAGTTTTGGGGGCTTTACCTGGTCCTGTTTTTTTTCTATATTTGTACTACTTTCTGATATCTTTCATGTCTCTTTTATTGTCTACGTGTCTTCTATACTTCCTCTTGCCTTTGTTGTTTTACAGTACATAGTACCAATAAATACATAAATCAATCAGTACTTTTGAATGAAATCAATTTGTATGGGTTGGACTTTGAACTATTAAACTCACTTTAGCTCAATGATTGTATGAATGATAAATGTGATGAAATTTCTTATTTCACATTACAGTGTCCATTTCTTCTTCCACCAGATTCACAAGAGTACAAAAACACTCTTTCTTTGAACCCTCCCCTCATGTATTTTAAAAAGTATGGCAAATGCAAAAATCAAAGCCATTTGGTACACATTGAAAAAGCAAACATGGGTATTTGGCCCCTCCCCCAAGGTATGTTATGTATTTTTAAGAAATGATGAAATAGGGGATGACACTATCTCAGAGTTTTAAATGGCACATCACATTCTACTTCCATTGGAATCATTATTGTGCAGTGATACATTTTGATTTTGCCACTCTCAACAACAAAATGACATTAAAGGTATCAAACTTATCCATCCTTGAAATATTGCTAATTTTGTTACTGACAAACTTGCAGATTTCATTTGGTCACATACTTTTAAGAGAGAAAGAATAAAAAGAAAGACATGGGTATGAAGACAAGTTAATGGGGGTGCAGGAGTTGGGGAAAATGTGATTTTTCTTATGCAAACCTGGCTCTGACTTTCTCTTCTGTGCCTGCTTGGCTTGCTTGGAGGATTCTTGTTGTGTACCTGTAGAGCCACTGCTACTCTGCTGGCCTTCAGCTGCAACATTTTGCCCTCCAACTATTCCTGTGGTAGTGTTAAACGTCCATAACTAGCTTGGTAGGCTGCCAAGAAGTCATCATCAACCTTTTGGAAATGAGAAGAAAGATTAATATCCTTCTTGGAGGCAAAGTATTTCCCATCATTTTAAAGAAATTGTGTTTCCTGTAGTAAGTCTAATACCTTCATCAGCGATTCCACCATTGATCTCATTACTTAAGTAGAGTATGCCCTTAGAAACACAAAAATGTTCACTTATATCTTCCATGAGAATGTAAAATATGAACCTTGGTCCCACTTCTGTAGCAACAAAAACACATGAAAGGCCATGTTTCTTCTTTAAAAAAGAAACACAACATAAATTTTCTTTTCTGTCCCTATATTTACCTATTTTTTTACCCAATAAATTTTTGCAAAACTAATGTTTTCATATAATCTATACTATTCATAATTTTAAGTATTAATGTTCTCTGATCAAAAGTTTCTGTTAAAACCTATTAAATTGCCTGTAATGAGTAATAAAACTGGATCTGATAAACATCTTTACATGTTGGAATTTTCATTATTTTCAGAGAAATGTTTTAGGTTCTTCAAAATACAATAGCTGTACATGATGGTAAATATGTGATGTCATTTGGGTAAATTGTATGAACATGCTTTTAAAAGTCATTAAATTACTGACTCAGACTATATGGAATATTTTATAAATTTTGACAGTCCCATGTTCATGTACACACTTAATAGTGTAAAGATTTATTAATTATACTAGATTTTTGGTCAAAATTCAGAATGTATCAAATTAAAGAGCCAAGCTGGTGACCTTCTTTCAAGAATAATGAAAGGAGTTTGATGCAATTGTTGCTCACTTATTATCACACAATGTGAATTTGAGGAAAAACTAGAGATGTTTTTCTGACAAAATTTACCTATATTGCAAATGAGTTTATACAAATGCCAAACATTGCCTTAGGGTTTGGGAAATATAAATTAACTATAAGTATACATAAATGAAACAGTTTTACCCTTGTTAATTATTACTATGACCTAATCTCAAATATTTCTGTCGAAAAGGTCTGGTGATATCACCTATATGATCAAGTCTTGCACTTAGTGTATTCCATTTCACACTGCCTATTCAACTGGTAGTTATGAACACTTGTAGTTATGTACATGATTTTAATCACATTTTGTAAAGCTACTTGATCTCAGCACCTTGAACCCCCTTCGTGGATATGTCCAAGAAATGTAAATTGCTTTATTATATTTATTACTTTTATGAAGTAATCGCTCCTTTGAGAACCTATTTTGAATTCTTCCCTAGCTACACAAGAAACAAAATATATATGAGTTTTGCAACCAGTTTAAATGTATTTTTCAGTGGCTTTTTCACAAGGGTTCAATGCTTTGTCACATTAATGTGCCCATGATGACCATCACATATTCCCATAATGCACTTCATCTTGAGAAAAAGTTTTGCATTTCTTTGAAAATTAGTATCTTCCAGATGCTACAAGCTACTGAGATGTTGGTTTTTCAAACCCTCCTACAGTGTAGAAGAGAAAAAATTTTCTGCATTTTTTGATGAGTCATTGATTTTTATCACTGGCAAATCCGCTTTAAGTTCAAATATCCAACTAGGTGCTGAAATTAAATGATCGCTAAGTTTTTTTGAGATGATAAAAATTCGCTATGACCAATCCTTCTAGGACTGTGATTAGGCAGTAGAGTAGTAGCAATGAAGAGCCAATTTGCAACAAAAAAACTACTACGGACCTCCCCCAATCCAGGCCATGATATGTCACTCTTCTGTACAGTAGTGCTTTGTACTAATGTTTGAAGGAACTCTGAACCACCTTTGTGAAATAATAAACATAGGAGAATAGCCTTAAGATGTAAATCTAAGCAAAATGATGGGCTTTTATGGCTATGATATTAGAACTACTCAACCTTTAGGAAACCAAGCATTTCTCTGCATATCCCATTCGTTACACGGTACCATCATTTGGGTCGGTGTATGTGTAACCCTCCTGAGGCTTTTTGTCTGCGTCCTCCTCCTCCATTTTGGCAACTGCAAACCTGAAAGTCATCATCTGTTGCCATTTTCACCTTTTTAGATTAACTCTTTTTCTGAAATGAGGAATCAGAAATAATTTAAAATCATATATTTTTTAACTGGCAACCTTCATGATTACTTACTTGTACAGTACAGTATTAAACCTAGTATCTGTTAATAATACATGTACAGCCACTTAGACAAACACGTCAGTCTGAAAGGGGGTGATTTATAGCTCTGTGGTCCTTGCTCACTGTTTGTGATCCTTGAAAGCAGCTTCATATTTTCCTTGTAGCACAAATAACCTACAGGATTTTTCACAAATATTTAAGTCCTACCACATATGTTGTCTGCAATTTAAAATATATAATTACACATGCATGTGTCCAACAAAATGCATAAATATTACGTAAACTACTGTCAGATACTCTGTACTGGGGCAAAACAAATTAAATAGGCGCAAATGCTCCCAGAGAGTGAGTCAAAGATTTCCATTGCAAATTACATGTGATTAATTTTGAAAAAGAAAGCATTGACCACAATACACTGCCTGATTTGTGGTTCTTTACTCAAACAGCTTCAGTGGAACCCAACCTCAACGGTCGCAACAGCCGCGTAAATGTACACACACGACACGCAGGTTTGAATATTTCCTAGGAACCTAGGTTAATATCCATGATCGGACGCACGCCTATCGCTCCTTGTGTTCTTTGGAAAATATTAGGGCAGCGACACTGGACACAACTAGATGAGAAGACCAGAAACTGTGCACACTATTGAAACGACCAGCAATCATGTGAAGAACCAATTATAGTATAGGGAGGCACAAAAATTGCCGTTGATTTGCCACAAGAAATACTGTCTGTTATTCAGTAAACACTATATCTCATTCATCAACTAACAGATATGGCATTCACTTGAGTCAGATGTGACAGTAGTAATACAGTATCACTCCGTATAAAGTGCTATTTGCAAACACACACACACTGGCGCACATACCCTCTTAACACTCTAAGAATATGCTTTAACACCAGATTCTGATATTACTGCATCTTTTGCTTTGCTTTTTATTGATGGACCCTGTTGAACAAGGTTAATGCGTCAAAGTGAAATGAAATTCAGATCAGGTTCCCACAGTGTCCATTAGTACACCTGGAGCATGTCCCCCCCCAATTCTTCACAACTCGAGGGTGGTACCAAGATGCTTAAGTCTAACATGATAATGTCTCACCTCGGGTATAAGGTGAGTGGCTCTCCTCTGAACTTGCTCTAAAAGAAACTTGTCTTTTTCAAAAAAGGGCCTCCAAGTCTGGACTGCGTAGTCGAGATGTGTCTTACCAACTGCTTGATTTAGTACAATTTCTTTACTAAAACTATTGAAATTTCTCTTGATCAATCCAAGCACCCTATTATCCCTAGCAGCACCAGCTGCAAATTGTCTAGATGGCTTTAAATTGTCTGTAAGAACTACACCAGACCTTTCTCAAAAGTCACATCACTCAAAATACCACCATTCATGTTATAATCATAGCTGAAATTTAAGAACCAAAGTGAAGGACTGCACTTATCTGCATCAAAAGACATTTGCCAAGTCTGAGAACATGAAAATAACCTATTCCAGTCTTTTTGCAGCAATGAGGCATCATCCTTATCACTAACCTTCCAAAAGAGCTTAGTATCATCAGCAAACTTACTTCATACTAGATGTGAAAGAGCTATTGATATCATTTATGAAAATTAAGAAAAGAACAGAACCCTGAGGTTCTCCACTTGTGACTTCTTTCTAAGAAGAGAATTATCATTAACAACAACTCTCTGAGATCTACCATGATGCCATGAATTTATCCAGTCAGCACAACTGCCCTTGATGCCTAACTTATGCAGTTTTACCATGAGTCTACCTAATGGAACTTTATAAAAGGCTTTTTGAAAATCAAGGTAAATGATATCAACACTGTGACCGGAATCAAGAGATAAAGAAACATCCTCAAGAAAGGTTAGTAAATTAGTAACACAAGATCTAGTCGGTAGGACACCATGCTGTGACAGATTGAGTAACCCATTATCCAAAAGATATATTTAAGCAAACAGTCCTTGATTACAGATTCCATAACACTGCGCACAACACTGGTTAATTGCAAGGCAAGCTCCAATCCCCCTTTTGAAAACTGGATTAACATTAGCTACCTGCCAGTCAGCAGGTACAGTACAAAGTTTGAATCCAGAAACTTCTGAAAAATAATGCAAAGAGGAACTGACAAAATCTCGGAGCATTCATGAGAATGGCAGGATGGATTCCATCAGGACCAGGGGCCTTACTAGCTTTTAAACTCTTCAATTTATTACAAACCAGTTCTTCAGAGAAAACCAGATCACTAAATGAAGAAGAGTTATGAGATCCCCTACAAGTCTCCAAAATAAAAGATTCCTTGGTAAAGACAGATACGAAATAATCATTTAACAAATTAGCCACATCCTGATTATCTCTAACTAATGTACAGTACCTTGATTACCTTGGAGAGGCCCAACACCCTCCTTAACTTTCTGCTTAGACCTGAAATAGGCATAAAAAGATTTCGGATTTACCCTCCTTGTCCACCTGCTTTTCAAACCTAGCTTTAGTATCAATAACCAAATTTTCAACCAAGAGTTCCTGATTCTTGTAGACTGCAAAGTTATCAGAATTCTCACTGACCCTATTGCGATGCCAACATTTATGTTTCTTCCTGGCTGCTCTAAGTACCTCTCTGGAAATCTTAATTGGCCTATTTTTAACCACAGATATCCTAAGTGGGATACACAACTTTGTAGGGGCAGTATCTACACTCCATGCCGCAGCACTCCATGCCGCAGCAAGGCCTAAGTGAGGCAAACGTGCAGCCCAACCAATGGTAAGAAGCTCTTTAGCATGACTAAAGTTAGCCTTGCTGAAATCTAAACCAGTTTTGTTACCGGAACCGGTTGAAAGTTTGCTGAGGACAAAGTAACTCAAAGTGGCTGTAACCTGTAATAAGGTCATGGTCACTGAGATTCCTATCTTACCGGAACCACTGAGCTACATTTTCTACCCCATGTTCTTCATCTCAGTACTTATCACCAAATCCACGTACAAATCCCAATGCACAGCTATTTAAAGGGAGGTCACAAGGGAGCTGAAATCTCTTCCTTTCAGGAGTTAAAAAATACATTCTTAATCACAGATCCTAATAAAAGAATATCAGTGATTATTACGCCATTAATATTTGCCAAGTCATTTAAAATTTATAATAACGTACAGTTAAGATTTTGATTGTGACTCTGTGGGTTTATTGCTCTTCATTGTGTATTGTACAAACCTTTAACAGCCATACTGTTACTACACACTAGAAGTTGCTCGATGTTTGAGCGAGCTCTGTTGTGTCAGTATGGAAATTTTCTCCTTCACAATTTATATGATCAACAAGCCTCGTGTGATTGCCTGCATGGCAACGATGGTCTTATACAGTAGTGTATTACCTCCGTCATACAAATGACGTGCATCCATTTGAAATGTAATGTCTGTTACGCACTTGTCTAGAGGTGCTTTGAAAACATTCTTGCAAACTGGTAGAAACATAGCAAACACTTGGAAATCATGTTATGGAAGTGATAAGTTTGGATGAAATTGCAAACACATTTCCATTAATAGCTTTAGTAAAGTGCGAGTGGAATTTGTGACACAGAACCAATGAAGGGCATCACAAGCCAATGTTATTCCACTTTGGCATTAGCACTTTTTGTAGAGGGAATTTACGGTCCCGTTCGGCTATGTGTGAGCCCATGGGTCAAAGACATGCAGGGGACTTGGAAAGTTGTTGAGTGATTCTAATCGCCAGAATTGCCACATACTTGTGCTAGGGCATTCAAAGTTATATAACCATAGTAGCCTACTGTATATATGAGCCAACCAGTGATCAAAATCATGATTCATGACTGTATTTTTTCAATCAAATACTTAACTTCTGGGGAGACAGGAAGTATTTCATTCACTTTGCAAACATTTCCAAAAGAAGTGAAAGCAATATTTATTGTCCAGGAGGTCAAGGTTTTACAGTGCGAATCATGCAACTTTACTACAACCAGGAGCTGCACTCACAGTCACTCGTTCAGATTATTGTGTGTTGGTGCGGTGCACACCCAGTAAACAAAAATGATCTAGGTTGGAGAACCACACTGTGCTATACAGGGCCTTTTTCAAAGGATTTTCAAAGCAGTTTAACCCTCTGGCTGCACCTCACATGACTTTTGACTGCCCAATCAGAAAAACAACATTACGGGTTGACACACACTTCCTCTCACCATGACAAAATCAATATACCAAATATGAAAAGTGTTCCCGTCATGACTCTAATGCAAGTTGAGGTGTGTAGGGTTTCCCACAAGGAGTACGACACTCAGTCCTGTTTGACCTCATGGGTGACCTCCGAGGGAACCTTTGGAACCTCACTAACCAAAAAACAATACGGTGTTTCTTTCCTCTCAAACATGAAAATACGTCATTACGCATCAAATATGAAAAAGTGTCTGTCATTGTTATCTTGAGATATTGGTGTTTCCCGGGGAGGCTAATGTCATATAACATACAGGCCAAACGACACGCCACCCACACAACATCACCATCGACACATAAATTCCATTGTCCTGGCCTTTTTGGCAAGGAATCAAACCCACGCAAAGCTAAAAACGTCGACTTTGTGATAATCCTTGCCGATATGGCTATATTTTAACACAACTATGAATCACCCAAATGACAAGCACGGAGATCCTCAACTGTTATCGTCCTACTTGAGATATCATGTTAATAAGATCAAACCCTTTTGAAAATTCGTTGTGACCCAAAATTACCTAACGTGTTTAATGATGCAACCATCCGACAGACTGAGTATGAGATGCCTCATAGTTATCCTACCTTTAAGATATCATGTTTACTGAGGTTTTGACCACAGATTATTGTGACCTCAAATAGACATTTGACCACTCCACCAAAAACAATGACTACCGGGATCATCTACCTTGATAGGGAACACAATCTACATGTACAGCGGGATAGTATTAGGATCCCTTCATTATTATCCACTTCTTGGAGATATTTAAAAATTTGTTGTTTACAAAGTTTTAACCTTTTGACCTCTGGTGAACCCAAACGACCTTTGACCTCCACCAAAAACAATAGGGATCATCTACTCCATATGGGCAATTTACATGCCAAGTATGAGATCCCTCGGAGTAATCCTTCTTGAGATATTGTGTTTACAAGCAAAAGCGTCACATACACACACACCCATACACACACGACATCACATCGTATGGATTCTTTCGGCCTTTAGCAAGGAATCAAAAACTGTAAAACGTACACTTGCATCTGTTGGTGTTCATACTGTAAATCCAGAACTGACAGTTAGTAACTGCAGAGTCTTAATAAATGGATCTAAAATAATTTGCAACACTTCATATGCCTACATTACAGTGTATTACCTTCAAGTGTACAGCATTGTCTCTGTCATTAAATGCAAACCTTTCAAGAATATCCATTACACTCAACCGTCAGAGCGAGCACACAGCACAACACTTTGGGGTGCCTTTAGCTTACCAAGAACACTTTTGCATATGAATAAACAAGTATCTAACACAACCAAATTGAAAATAACTATTCACTCTGGTTTATATTTTCCCACTTGTGGGCAATATTTCTTGGATGGGAAATACCAGCAAATACCAAGTGGTATTTCCAGGCCAACCCTGTGCAGCACAGAAGTGAAGAACCAAACCCTGGTACACAACTACTGTACTGTACAGTAATTTGAAAACGAGAGATTTATGACCATCCACTACATGTCCATATCAACTATCAGAGAACTGATAATACTGTTCATGTCTTCAGATAGCTCATCAAACTTCTGTTTTCATATGCTCAAACACTTTGAAACAAAGTGTCTGTAGCACACTTAACTTTATGGAACGTTAATTTTGGAATTAGCAGCAGAAACTACTGTAGAGCAGCAGTGCTCCATATTCTGAACACATGACCGTTTCCTAAACTTTAAGGTTGAAAGGACTTTTTGTCAGTTCACACTTCACAGACAAAATAAACTTACATAAAAGAATGCCACATGAAGTCTTCTTTTCACCTTGAGTATCCAACAGACAATAGAACAGGCAGAGATCTACAGACAGGCTGTTCCGGACCCAGTCCCATCCCCCCACACCCCACACCTCTTTGTTCCCCACTAAAGGTACTTTTGAGATCATCCCTAGACTGTATTACACAGTTTGTTGGTCTCTTTAACTTGATTTCAAGATATTAAGACAAAATTGCAAAACCACAAATTTGTTCCACATGAAGACTCCCATTACATGTCACTTAATAGGCCATTACTAATATGTTGAATCTCTTCATTCCTTTTCACCTACCCTCAGAATTTTAATACCTTTAGATGAAATCTCCTGAGCAAACCAGAAGCTACCAACAAGTTCTTATCACAAGCTTCCAAAAGAACTAGGACCAGAGTGACCATTCATCCATTGATAGGCATGTACCATTGCACAAAAATCACACACAACACCATCAATTAACAGGACTCAACCACAGCTTTTGTAGAAAAACCTAGAAATCTCCCAGACAACACAACAAAACACTAGAAGGCCAATGCCTGCCTCCCAACACCTCCCTGGCCTCGCTCTCTGTGTGCCTTGGCTATTTTAACAGATACTTGGCCATTACTGCCACACTTTTGCTTCATTATTTTTGTAGTATTGTTACTGTATTAATGCATGAGTCATTCTAAAATATCCATCTTGGATACTCCAGGTTCACATTGTGAGTGGCAGAATCTTGAAATAAACACTCTCTTGGTATGTACACTTAAACACCTGTGTTGGTGTGATATCTTGTCTCCACCTTACGTTTGGTAAAGACATGACAATTATAACAAGCTTTTGCAACAATCAATGATTACATAATTAAAATTTGTCTTTGTGCATTTACTGTATTAATTTTGCATACCAGATGCTAGGAAATTGCACTCTACTGTTTAATTTCATAATTGTCTTAGAGCAGTGATTCTCAAATGCAGCCCTTAGGGTCGCATGTGGCCCCCGGACCCTGTCAGTGCAGCCCCTGAATTGATTTAAGGTTTTGAGCAAAATTATATTTGACATGAATAAAACGTAGCAAAGTAGGAGGTAAAATTATGTAATATAAAGCTCCTACTTGACTCCTTTAAAGTTTGCTCTTCTGATGGTGCTAGGTTGCCTACGACACATACTATTTGGTATAAACCTGGTTCTGTCATATTTAGCTAAGACTAATTTTGTGTCCCTTGTTGTTGACAATCATTTTACGTACACGGTGGCATGTATTCATGTAGTGCATTGGGGAGTGTTTGTAGGCCTGTTTGTAGTGACAAAGCTTGTAGTAAATGTACCCATATATCACGAAAATTTAATTGCGATGTGAGGTGACTGACACACATTGCAGAAAACGTTTATCGTGTTCCCCGACGAACCCCGGGATTGGTGACGCACAACACACAAATGTTTTAATCTATTTTTCGATACTAACAATGTATTTGCGATGTTTTATAACATATGAGCTCGCTCTTTGCATAGCTCTGTAAGATGAAATATAATCATTCAATCAAAGCATTTTTTGACTCTTGTGGACAGCAGACCCCCTTTCCTACCTGACCACATTTTAGAATAACTGATCAAGAGCTTCCTCACATATACAAGCAACTAACGAAGGATAAGTGCAGAGCTTTTGTGAGTTCATCCA
>JAIZAY010001637.1:0-13869 GCA_029531755.1 Holothuria leucospilota | reverse complement strand
TGCACTGAAATTTAGTAACAATTTTGTGTTAAAGAGTGAAATTGTTTGTAATCTAGAGGGATTGGGAGGCAAAGTTTTCGCCATACAGACCTTGCAGAATGAATACAAAAGACAAGCTGTCAGGTGACGTGCTATTGTGCACAGTGGCACCAGCTGTTGCAGGAAAAGTAGCGGCGTGCATACCCTATTCGATTTCGAAACTGTCTGAAAAGTTTTAAAATGAACTCAAAAGGCTTTTTAGCTACAGACAGTGGTGTCGGCACAGTGGACAATGGGTGACGTGTGTCCCCCTCCCCCATCGATTCTTGAAAATTTTTAAAATGGTCCCAAAAGTCGTTTAAGCTACAGATTTCTGTAAAGGGTGTAGGGTGAGATGTATTTTTGATGACTGGTTTATTGGTTCTAACCATTTTCTTTCACAAACTGTTCTCAAACTATCATAAGTTTTGGAAATTCTTGACAAATTCCAAATTTTCGCACGCTCCGCTAGCGTCAAGCCCTGTGTCAGAGTTGTCCTTATTATCAATAGCTTTCGGTAACTACTCACGGCGAACAAAGGAGCAAAAGTGCTTTTTAAGAATTCTCAGTCAGAAAATTCGTTTCTGAATAGCATAGGTTGGTGGGAAAGTGACAGTGCCCGATGCAGGTTCTGAAATGCGGTTTTTGTCCATGGACTAAGATTTTATCCAAAATTTCGGCGCGCTCGCGCGGCACATACGACATGGTTTACACCGATTTTAATATACCATTGACAATACTATGACGTCAAGAAATTATTCCAAGGCAACATTTTTCTAAAAAGTACATCTCCTTCTCTGTAAGGTGCTCTCATCATATATGGGTATCTTTGACTAATCTAGTCTAGCACATGATTTGAAAGATTGAAAGTACGTAATTGCCGTTGCTTAATTTTCCAAACATCTTAGCCGCGAACCTGTTCAATAATGACGAAAATCTTTTCTGAAACGAATTTTGCCTGTCCACCATCCCTCTTGCTATACCTAAAAAGAATGTGATATATCATATCTCCTCCCATATGGATGTCGGGTAGTGAGAATCCCGTTGGTCCCTCTTTTGTATACTGTAACTAATTTAGAGCTCCCTGGAGGTTCTATACTGTTCTCTGTCAACCTTGGATATCCTTTTAAAATGTAAAGGAAAAATTTTATTATAGTCCAAGAATGTTTCTGTGGACTCCACGCAGTTATAATTGCGTGTACAATTTTCCCATGGGCGTGGATCATGGGGGGCGGGGGGCGTCCCCCTCACTTTTTGGAAAAGGGGACATCGTCAAAAATCCCCCTCACTTTTTCAACAATGATGGAACAGACTGCAATTATGCCTAGGAAAACGAAATTTTTAGAAGAAAAATAACCTAAAAATCGTGCACTTTTGTTGCACCAAATCGCATCTGAGGGCATTCAGTTCTAGAAAAATTTCCCTTAGACCCCTCCCCCATGCCGAAGATCATAAAACTAATTACCTCCCCGTGACGCAAATTCTGACTACCACCAAGTGCTTCTTCCGCGCCACCAGGACGGCGATTCACAAATGTGAAAAAGTCTCACCCCCCCCCCCCCACACACACACACACACTTTTGGAGATGGATCCACGCCATGATTTTTCCTAAGACTTAAGTAGGTTTGAAGACAATATGTTAACCGTCTCTTACTCCCCTTTTTCACCCCAACAAAAGTTAGAATTCACTAAATTGTGGACATTTTCTAAACATACAATCACTTTAGAATGACCCAAAGATACCACCATTTTGCATATAGGCCCCCTAAAATTAACAAAAATTTCTCAAAGGGGAGGATAAACCCCTTCCTGGAATTGCACTCTCATGTACTAAAAAGAAAAGGCTCTCCCACTCTTGTATATAGCGTATACAAAATCCCACTGCCTAAAAAGGCACCGTTTAGCAGTTATCTGCGGTTCCCCCAATCACCAACTCCCGCCGACACCATCGGTCATAGATTTCTGAAGGGTATACCCTTCAGAAGTCCATAAAGAAGGTGATATATCATGTCTCCTCCCATATGGATGTAAGGTTGTGAGAGTCCTGTTGGTCCCCCTTTTCAGTGTACAATTAATGCAGAGCTCCCGGGAGGCTCTACACCGAAAATTTTCGGCGCGCTTCGCGCGCAATTGTTTACGTTCACGGAGAGAGGTATGTTTTTATTGAGAAATGGATTTATCTTTATCACTTTTTACCAAAAATCATTTGAAATCTTTCACGATTTTTGCAAAGTATTCTCAATATTTCTTGATTTTTGCTTGATCTGCGCACTGTTAGCCTTGAATTGCTCCTTTTACTATCAATAAGTTTCCAAACGTATTCGCATTACTCATCGGTGGGGTTCTACCATAAGCCAATTATTCGTGTGCGTAAACGTGATTTCAGAGTCAGCATAGTAAGGATGTAAAACAACTGATATTCATTTTTTCACCCTCCTCTTCTTATGAGAACTGAAAACTTAGCATAGAACCCACCTTCTAATTGATAGACACACATAAAGGGAATTGACACCGTTAGTCATAGCAATGGTTTTAAATGTAAACTCAAATTTTCGGCGCGCTTGGCGCGCAATGGTTTCATCTGACGTCCTATACCCGAATACCGTATAACGAAAATAAAACACTCATTATGGCGAAAATCATTTCAAGTTACCTACACGGGCTCATAATGTTGGCGTGTAAGTTTTAAGATAACTTAGATTCTCCGTAACTTCTGCAGGTACATATAGTAACTTATACTGAGCCATACACATCAAATTCCATGCAACATGAAAAGGTATAAAATCTCACTGACATAAGAACTGGAGCCGATTTCTGTGCTCTTAATATGCAATATTGCGAGAGCTTCCGGGGGCTTTGCCCCCTGGACCCCCACCGGGGCTCCGCCCCTGGACCCCGCCAGGGGCCCTGACGCGGGCCTCTGGACCCAACGCGTTGGGACTCGCGCTTCGCGCTCGTGGTGCACCTTCGGTGCACATGAGGTTTTCCATCTTGGGCCCCCCCCCTCAAAATTTCTGGATCCGCGCCTGATTAGACTTCCTATCAGGAGGTCATGTAACAATTTTATGGTCAACTTTTTATCACAAACTTCCCAAAAAGTGAAAAAATACTTTGCCCACCATCTCACTTGTTATGGAGGAGTAGTGGGTCGCAGATATCCTCAGTGACATGTCAAAAGTCTGAGATGGTAGTTCAAATTGAGCAAATATCTCACTTTGATTTAAATTTACAGAGAAGTATCAAAACTTGTCTAAGTTTCGTCTACCATTACTTTTATGAGTAAAACTTGAATTGACGCCTGGGCCTACCATGCATACTCTCACAGATCAGAAAAAATGAAATAGTTGGTCCAGAAGCAGGGTATCTAAAACCTTTAGACTCTAACGTAAAGTAATTTCAGGAGAGAAGCAATTGACAGTATATTCATGCTAGACCTTCATTTGATACCGCTTCCCAATAATTGAGGGCAAATGCGAGTTGCAGCTAAGTTGAATGCGTGTAGATATCGAGACTAGTTTGCAAACTCTGTAATGCTTTCCATGTAATTTTAAACGGACTGTTAGGCTATGTACATTATAACAACGCACAGGGAAGGTTATCAGCGCACTGAATTTAGGTCCACTAGCCAGGTTTCAGCTTGAGGGATATGACAGGAATCCCTAAACCTGGAACGTCATCAATATCTTTTCCAAAGACTGGTTTGTTCGTATGTGTATCACTTTTTAGGGCAACCGTCAATCGTGGTCTGTATTCCGTAGACTAGAGGTGGGGATCTTTCTTCTGTGAAGGGCCGTTTTGATGGTCAAAAACATCTTGCGGGACAACGATGTTACAGGAGCTGAGAAACGGGAAGTCCTTTAAGACCAGAGCGTGTGCCCAGTTGCCCCTGTGCTGGCCTTTGTGGGTCCATACGAGACTCCCGGAAGCACCCCGGTATCAACCAACTTGTGAGGATGAAACTGAACCATGACACTGGAATGCGCCAGACTGAACAAAGAACAAACATCACAACTTGTCTTCCTTGGAATAAATTTTTGCTAGGACTAAAGGCACATTAATCTGATGGTGTGTGAAGTAATGGCGAACGAACAGATGTGAAAAGTTCTCGGGAAGGATGCCAAAACTTAGGCATGCATTTTCAAAGCAACAAAGTAAATGTTTCTTTTTTACTGTACATCTTAAAAGTTATCAACTATTTTAAACTTTTGATCCTCTCATGGGAGGACAAATGGCTCATACAATTGGAATCCAGTGCTGGTGCATTACTGTTTTAAAGCTGCAGCGCTGTATCTCCCATAGCAGGCTATTAAGAATCTCCACCTGGTTTGTGTGTAAGGGCAGACCACCTTCAGTGTACATGACCGTTAATCAACGCGTTGCTACAGTTACTTATGACCCATACGAGTAAGCGCCGGTATAAACAACTGTAGACTTTGGTCACGCCAAGTTTAAACAACACAGAATTCTGTTTAGCATACAAGTTGTGAACGTCCTATCAACAAGACTTTAGCAGCTTGAAATAACATTGGAAAAAGCGGCATCACTTGACATAATTGAGTATTTTTTGGATTGTTTTTTTTTTTTTTTTGAAGACTAGGTGTATTTGGAGAGGGTCTCAAAACAACGATACTTAAGGGCCAGTTACAGCAGAAAATATGCTAATAACGCAAAACACATGAGGACCTATCATGGTCGAGCCAAATAACTCGGAAGAGCGCCACCTTGATGGGGACTGCACCAAAAGAGTTTCTTGGAAAGAAATTGTGGTTGACAAAGGGAAAATAGTTATGTAGCACGCCAGTGGCATTAGAAGGAAATCGAGCTGGGAAAATTATTTTAACATTCGAAGAAAGCATATCTATTTAACAATTGTAGATATTAGTTACGTAACTTTGATCCCGAGAGAAGAGAAGATGGTAGGGGATTGAATAATAAACTGGAAAGGACGATCTTAATTTCGAATAGAGATACGTAGTCACGGGTGCCGAATTCAAGTTATTTAAAGAGGGCAGGTTTGCTTCGTCTTCTGGGCGTCGAAGGCAGGAGTACCGTACGTTGCTGGTGGCGGACCGAACTGTTTGACGTCAACAACGGGTCTAAAACAAAAGCAAACACCAGGAGGCTAGTATCAAGCGTATCAGGAGAAGAAAGAAAAGCAACAAACAAACCGAAAAGGGCCCTCACTCCGCGTAAGTGATCACCATTAAGATAACAATGGTTTACTTAATTCAACGGAATATTCGGCGTATATGACTTTAGGGAATGTTCAATACTATTTATTGAATTTTTTTGTCACCATCAATCTGAGAGAGATCCACGTATCGTCAATAATCATCGTTGAAAGTTTGGAAATCTTCTCGGGAGATAATTAGCTGACCTTCTCTTTGTGTGTCAAAATTTTTACCACAATTTCGCTGGCTGAAAAAAAAAAAACAATCCAAAGACCGAAGGAGGAAGGTAAAATTCGGACCCCCACTTGTGACAGGACCACTCTATTGTGTTAGTGCGAGGAAGTTAGAAAACAGTCCTAGGAAAAGATGTAGGAAGAGGAATGCGGTGTACCAAAAATAAAGTGCTTGACGTATCGTTGAATCTAAAAAAAAATCTGTACAAGGATTGAAACTTCGAGCATCTCAACGCTTTGATTAATCGGAAGTGGATCCTGAAGGTGCGTTCACACCAAAACCGAAATCTGCTGCGTTTTGCGGGCGGGACGCGAAAATGTTTTTCCCAAGACAACTAGGGGCAATTTTACTCCAATGAAAATTTTGGAAACCGCCCCATTCGTTCTGAGATAACAAATTTCGCGTCCCGCCCGCAAAACGCAGCAGATTTCGGTTTTGGTGTGAACGCACCTTTACGGGAGAATGCATGGCATATATCTGGCTTTGGGTGGAGTTTACCGCCTGTGCTTCTTTGGATACTTTTGAATTTTTCATTGTACTCATGTGCTTTTTGGTATAACATTTTCTGTAAATTGTGAGGTACTTTTATGAAGTGGTATTTTATTGAAAAAGTATAACATTTCAAGTGAGGGGTTTTCCTCATTGAAAAGTAATTAACTTCTTAGAAACGTAAACATGACACCCTTGGATCCGTGTTTTTGTACTTTGAAGTGACCTCCAACATAAAGGGGGTACATTACAACTAAGCAGGCTTACTTTGGTGAATTGAAAAGATGAACTATGTAAGGTAAATCAAGATTAAGTTCAGTTAAATTATCACCATTCTTGACAAGAGGAAGATTAAAAAGGAGACTACACTTTATTCAGACTTTCACCGATTCTATTGCTTGGAAGTAAAGGCATTAAAGCTTTCCCTTACTCTTAGTTCGATGTCAGTTGATTATGTTTGGGATCCGGGTTTATTGAAATAAGTTAGAAACATAACAGGCCATTAGAATAACAATAAATCAAAGAAACACTGATTATGAACGTAAGAACTCAATTAAAAATACCCTACTAACCAATAAGCAATACGAAACATCAATAAAGGGCTTAGTTGTAAGCTCATCGAGGAAAATTGAAAGATAGTTGGTAAAACGCGGAATGATTTTAAAAAGGTAGAAGTACAAGTAATACAAAGCTTTGAAAATATCACTTCTCTGTGTCCTAATTCCAAAAAAAACTTTATTATGACCCATAAAGCCTAGTACGAAATATTTCCTGATAAATAAGATAAATCCTGAATCAATACATTATCATTGGGATATCATTATGTCATTATTAAGCTAAAATTAGGTTTTGTGTGTTGGAACTACTGTCGACACTACAAGTGTGTTTACATTGTAATAGTAACGGTGAGTGATTAAAGTAAGGGAAAATTCTCCACACTTCAAGAATTTTTTGAGATTTTTACAGTAATTTAGCAGTAATTTAGTAGTAATTTTGGCATTTGGTGTTTGAGAGTGTCTCTCTTCGGTTGCTTGCTTATCCCCCTTTTAGTTGGATAAATAGACATTACATGCATTCTGAGATTTACGATTACATTCGTGTCAAAGCCATAGTGATGGTTAAGATTATTACCTTTACCCATATGACACTGTGGGTCTATACTGCTTATGTCACGCTTTAAAGCTGTGTTAAAGATTATTTGAATGTTTGGTACAATTTTTTTTTGAGAAAGAGTTAGAGAAAAGCTCCTTTTCAAAACCCATTGCCTAAACTTGTTGTAAGGTGTTAAGGTTCCAGTGACCATTCGGGGTTAAAAGTAGGCATGGAGAGCGTTAAATTTTACCTATCTATAAACGGGGCAACCTAAAGAAGGTGACAAGGAAGCACTTCCTGGCACACTTTTTCAAGAACCTGAAAAGTAAAAGTTACTCTAAAAAAGAGGGGACGAAATGACAGGGGGATGGGATTTTGTTTGCTGTAAAGAGTGATTCGCGAATTCTGTGAGGGTGGGGCTAAATGGAAAGGCTGGATTGATAGGGGTTTCATTGGAAAGCACGAAATCCGTTGTTATGAGATCTCTGCAACTTAAAGCTGTATCTACGAAAAACAGGCAGAGGTACGAATTGAGTAACCGTTTCTGAACAGGACAGTATGCACATTTTAGGTAGAAACAGGAGCAACGCGACATCAGCCTTACCATGGCAGGCGCGTGTCCAGGATTTTCAGCAGGGGGTGGTTCTGAGGTATGATTTTTCAAATGAGGCGGGTATTTGGGTCGAAAACTCTAAAAAAAACTCTAAAAAATCTTAAGGTCGGCGCGAGCAGGGAGGGGGGGGGTCCGGACCCCCAGGAGCCCCCTTTGGACACGCGCCTGCATGGTTGGGGTTGAGGTCAGAAAATTTTGCTTTCCAGGCACTTTAGATAGCAGGAATTCGTTAACCCAAAATTTGCCTCTTTCATAAAGGGTGGTAGGCTACGTTTTAATTTAGGGAGGTGCCAGCTGGAGAAGGAAGAATTCTCATGTGGTTTTCCTACATCCGTTTTTCACGAGGAACAAGAATATAACCAAGATGGCGGAAAAAGCAAAATGGCCGCCGATGCAGTAATTATGTCATATATTCCAATATTAGAAAAAATATTAATTAAAAATACTTTTGTCACAAATAAACCTTATTTGTGCCCATATTCTATTGTAAATATTCCAGAAGTGTTTTTCTGGACATTTCTTGCAGGATCCGGGTCGACCAAGATAGCGAAAATAGCAAAATGGCCGCTAATGTTTAAATTTCAACATATTTTAATAGTAGAGAGAACAGTCCTAAAAATATTTTGTCACAGTTGCTCTTTACATTATTTTGGCCACATTTTGAGCCAAACATACCAAACGTCTATATAAAAATATTTTTGTTGGAATTCAGGTCAACAAAGATGGGGAAAAAACAAAATGGCCGCCAGTGGTATAATTAAAATATTTTATATTTAATAAGGAAAATAATCAATAAAAATAGTTTTAACACACTTAAACTTACAATTTGTCCTTAAGCTGTCATAAATATTAAAAAAGTATTTGTCTGGACATATTTTACACGTACCAGGCCAACCAAGATGGCGGAAATAACAAAATGGCCGCCGCTACAAATATTGTATAATTATAGTTTATTGAAATAAGGAGAAAATTTTTATGAAAAATATGTTTAACACACTTGCTCTTAATATATCATAATATACCATAGACCATAGACCTTTTTTGCTAAATAATTAAAAAGTATTCTTTAGACCGTGCTTGTTGGAATTTAGGGCAACCGAGATGGCGGAAATAGCAAAACTACGTCGGCAACCTAGCACCCCTTCAAACTTGGAAGGAGTCAAGTAGTGACTATAACGTACACAACTAAATTTATAACTTTGCTAAGTTTTGTTCTTGTCAAATATAATTTTTCTCAAAACGTAAAATCAATTCAGCGACCGAACCGACAGGGCCAGGCGGCCACTTTTGAGAAAAACTGCTGTAACGGGTAAATTCTGCAATGTGAAAGCTCTATTGTAAAATTTCCTAAAGCGTTAAAGTGATTTCTGACAAATTGTGCTCGTACCAGTCACGAAACTACTTCTTATAGTGTGCCAACTAAAAGGTGGGGAGACGAGGACACGATTTTGCGCAGGAAATTTATGGAACTCTAATGATGATTTAAATCACAGGCGTTTCCTTATTACCAACTTATCTGAGCTGAAGCCCTAAAACGAGGATCACGTTCAACATTGGAAGTGGGTTAATAAATACAGTTCAGAAATGTAGGATTTCAGGTGCTACATAAAACCTTTAGTAGAAATGCTTACGTGGTAAATATAAATAGGTGATCCCTTTTAGTTGCTGTCTATGCAACTTACGTACTAAAATTGCCTCGGTACTACTTTCTTTAAGACATAGCTTGGGGAATAGTTGTTTGAAAAGCCCTTGTCACTCCTTTCCAACTATCACCCTCTGGATCAACTTGACCGACAATTAGTCTTTACATTCAATGGACAATTCTCTCAGCTAAGCATTAATTCGTTTGCCCAATAACACTTTGAGGACGAAATTTACCCTCTACAATTGTCGAGACTAGCCACAAAAGTAATAAAATGTATCAAAAGACACCCGAAGACAATTTTTAGCCCCCCCCCCCTCTTTCCCACCTTTTCGCTTTGCACCTGTTGAGCTCGCAGCTGTAGGCCTGCGCGGAAATTACGGAGATTCACCTCCGTTGGAAATTGCCTCAATCCTGGTTTTCTTGTGAGATCCTATGAACATGTTTGATTTTGAGAAGTTTCATAACGTCACTCTCAAAATTAATTGTCCTTGTAATTGCACCCAACCTTTCTCTCGAAACTCCATCATAATTCCACTGTAGTAAAATAAAATGGGTTAAATAAGAATAGGGGATGGAAAGATTTTTGTTTTGAATTATTTTAAACTCAAACATGGAATAGGAGAATACTTTTAAATGATGGTTTTTCACTTCATAAAGCTTGTAACAGGCCGGTTATACATATTTGTTTCGGTATGACCCCCTATAGAACATCTTGAGCGTTTCTCACCCCTGTGAAAATAGTTCCATCAAGCAACCAACATTGTACACCTTATCATTTTCTATATGAAAAACCATAACTAAAATGATCAGTATGTGAATTTTTTAACTGCTAAGTGCACATTCAGTGTAAATTGAAAAATAGCCAAACGTTCATTATTTAAGAACGTCTTTATAATTTAAAAGGGCGTAAGGAAGGGCGTAAGGAAGGAGTCTGCACCCAACTCCTTAGGTGAACGCTTTCGGTTCCATGCAGAGGCCCTTCTGTGCTGTTAGATATTTTGGCTGGGTTAAGGCTCTAACTTTCAGACATTGCACACAGAAACATAACAGCAGCCACTTACATAGCGTAGGAAATTTCCTAACCTGTTTGTGCTAACCATAAGGAAAACCATGGAGTAAAACTCCTCACAGTACTTTAATATCTGTAACTTTTATTTTTATCAGTAAGTCAGCTGAGTTATTGTTATTGTGCACAGTCGCACAATTTCTGCTACAAGTAATACTGTTTTTAAACGACTTTACTTCTGGACCAGCTTGAATTTACTTCAAATTTATTTAACGCATTATCGGAGTTTAGGGTCTTAAGAATCCATTCATATTTAATTAATTTCAAAAACATTCCACAAAAGGAAAGGTCATTGTCCAAATCTTAAAGCTGTTTAGTCTTTCTTCAAATTTTGGTTGAAATTGGCTAAATGTTTGTTGATAAGTTTAGTAAACTGATATTTTAAAAACCTTTAAACCAATTTTCTCTTGGACTATTAGTCCGTTTTCTTATGAAGGTTACAAAAACTTGTTGTGTAAAATGTTTCAGCCTTGGCTCGAGTAGCCAGGTGAAGTTTGTCTTCGTGACGCATTGTGTCTATGCATTTAAACCAGATTAATAGGTTATATATGTCAGGAAGGGGTGACCTGCACTTTACTGATTGGCTGGCATTAAAAATTTAACTGGAATAGAAAGAAGATGCGTTAATCTCAGTATCTAAACAATCATTTGACACGCTGATATTTTGAGCTGCTCATGTTAGTTTATGTTCACACCTCTTTATTTGTTACCATTCTGCCGTTTGGGGGAAAGCCATAGAGGCGAATCTCCCGAACTGCTAAAAGACAAAATGACTCGATATTTTTCAGTAAAAGTAAAGTTTACGTTTTAAGTTTACGTTAACTTTACGTTTTAAACACAAGCCTTAAAGAAAATGATGAAAAGTAAAGAGTGCCGAACTTAAGAGCTAAAATGATTGCTTGACTTTTATGTAAAAGAATCTGGTGGTAAAGTTAAAAGTTTTGCCTCATTGTAAATTTCTTATCAATTATATGAAATTTCAAGACTCTAATGCAGAGTTCACGGTTTTGATATTATTTTCTGTTTACTTGTCTTTAAAAGTCCAATGACTTTAAAACCCTCAAACAATTCAACCAATTCGATTGAATTTGAACTGGAGAAAACGAAAGGTGTAAGCAATAAGAATTATTGTATTAGTTGGATAACAAAATTAAAATGTTTCCAAATGGGAGTGAAACTTTTACAATCTCACTATTGAAGAACATGCATTTATGTAAAGTATTGTCATATCCCAGGCTTTTATCACTGTTCTAGTACGTTTGCATGTTTTCATTTGACTTACAGACTTAAAATACCGTTTGGTTTAATAAATTTGATGTGCGCTAAATGTTCTTTTTATGTAGCGTATTACCTTTGTGTTTTCTAAGGGAAGAAACCTTGTTTCCTTGGTATATCATGAAAACGACCTCTATCTTCAAGAAAACTGATCTAAGGTAGTTCACACATTTTGGTTCAGTTGGACTTTCGCCATTCCAGGAAATACTCCTGCGTTTGCAAAACCATTGTTCGCTCAAGTTAGGGATTTGTTATTTGGAAGAAGATACATCACTTTGAAGTGAGGTTTGCACCGCCAAGGTCACACAGTAATATGTCCCTATTAGCGCTATCGGCAATATCGCTAAATGTTGCATCAAATTGTATCTGAGGACCCTCAAATACTCACAAATTTTCCAAACGGGAGGGAAACACCCCCTCCCCTTAGACCCCTCCCCCAGGACGGCGATCCGAAACAAGATTTACTCCCTCCCCCCCCCCGTCTCGAAAAGCTTTCTACGCCTATGGTGCTATTTACGGAAAGTTGTAAGCAAGTTGAACTAATCATTTAAGATTTTTCGTTATTTAGTGAAAGTTCCAGGAGAGGTCTGGGGGAAGGGGTAAATATAGGGGAGTACTTCCTAGTGAGACTTTTATCTTATGGAAAGGCCTATGCATGGTTGTCAATCTTTACTCGAGTGTGGGAGGGACATGGCCACTTCTGTCAAAAATGTGTAAAAATCTTAAGTCAATGGGTGTATTTTCAAAATGTGGGGGGACGTGTCCCCCTGTCCCCCAGGATTGACGCCCATATGGGCTTAGGCCCAGATTTTATGAAATTATGACTGACCAGGGTGTATTCCATGTAAAAACCTACATCAAAGTAAAAAAAAAACGCAAATTTTTCAGTTTTCTCATGTTACTAATAGATCCAGGAGCAATGTTTGATCTGTTATTGTGTCCCCCTCCCCTATGAAAATGTTTGTAAAATTGGGTGTCGTTACTTGCAATCTTTTGCCACATAGGCTACATTTGAAGTAAACTTTGTGTTAAAAGAATTTGACGTATTTTTAGGAACTAAAACAAAAACATCGGCATCAATGAGGGGGAACCATGGCTCAATGGGGTGCCCCCTCCCCTTTGAAAATTTTTGAAAAATTAGGTTAGGTGTCCTTACATGCAATCTGGTGCCACATATGCTACCATTTGCAGTCAAATTTGTGTAAAATATGTACGTATCTTTAGGAAGTAAAAAAAGGCATCAGTGGTGGGGACATGGCTCAATATGGTTCCCCCCTAAATACGCCACTGCTCCTACACCTATGACTGGGGACTGCAGCTCTGGTATTCCAACGTCTCTATGGGGATGTCAGTCCGACAACTCTCCAACAGGGTTCGTATCAGGATTAGGGTTAAGGTTAGGCCAAAGGGTTAGGGGTTGTATTTAGGTTTATGTGTTGGAATATCAAGCAGTCGGAATATAGAGATGGAACCGCCGTGTACGGTATAGGCTAGGCCTTGTACAGAACGTCGTAATCTAATTCTAAGGCTAAGCCTACTCTAACGTTAGACCTACATGTATTACTAAGCTGTATACTGTAAAGTTACATCGCATAAGCGATCGCTATTTGATGGATTCCAATTGAACCTTCTAACTTTTACAGCTCACCGACTCCTTCTTTTGTACAGGATGTGAATCTATACAACTTGTAACCCTTTTCTGGTCTGTTCGTGCATCCAAATGCTATTTTGGAAACAAAACATGTCTGTCTTATATAGGATGCGTATGTCCGGCCGTACGTACGATACAGCCCGCACAACTTCTCGAATGTACATAGCTCGTACTTTGGCTCCAAAATGGTGCCCATACATAATTTTCGTCCAATCAGAATGCTTATCTGAGAACAATAGTTGGCCAATCTCTCCCACTATAGGGTCTCTATTTGTATACACACACTTGCCCCCTCATTCACACGGACACGTTTTGACCCCTCTCACAGTAATGGACTTCTCGTGACCCTGCAACGCCCCACCATAGGTTAGCCCATTTAATTAGTAATAAAAGGAAATAAACTGTTATCATGGCCACGGTTGCTATTTTAGCTTGCATTGCGGTAAACAGCTCAAATGACAAAGTACCTATCATATCTCATCCTCCCCACGGAATGATGAAATGAATATTCACGAGCTGCAAGGCAGAAAAATTTCTAAGTAAAAACCTTATTCCTTGAAACCGTGGCTTAAAAAATCACAGCAGGAATATTTTGCCTCTAAGCTATATCTCTC
>JAIZAY010001639.1:0-13861 GCA_029531755.1 Holothuria leucospilota | reverse complement strand
TCTCATTTTTTGGGGCAGAGGCAAACCCCACTTTATCTGCTTAAAAAATCCTAGTACCATCTTTCAAAATTCCCCAGGGGGCATCAACGTTTTCTTGATGTAGCTCTCAAAGTCATAAACCCTTGTTTAATTTTTTCCTCTGTAACCCCAGCCCCTCCTTTCCAAGATTTTCGCTTATCCTTCACGCAGGTTAGGTGTCGCTCGGGAACCTTGGTACCAGTCTCTCCCCGGTCTGTTGTTTTTAAAAGGGTTAGACGACCATCTTTTTCGATGATTGTTTGCACCTCATCCAACAGCTGCCGTTTAGTGAGACCGTAACCAATTTTGGACCATCTTTGGTGATGTATTCTTCCAAAGTTGCTTTTCTGCTTGTGTTAGAGTAGCTGATGGCCCAGATGAAGCAACCCAGGTGCCCTCCCTTTGACTTTACCCTGTAATGTGGAGCGAGGAAATCCAAACTGTTTGCTAGCCCCCTTAAAGGTAAATTCACCTTTTTGTATTCACTACTGCTCGATTAACTGCATCTTGCGAATAAGTTCTGTACTGTTGTCGAACCTGAGCCATGTCTGTTTGGGAGGAAAAAATGTTTACAGAATTTTTTTGAGGGCTATTTTGGGAGGGAAAATTTTTTAAAGAATTATTTTGAGGGCTATTTTGGGAGGTATTATATTCTATCAAAATTTAAAGAAGATTTTTAAAAAATTTTTCTGTCAATAAATGAAATAGAAAGGGAATCTTTTATTTCTAGTAACTTTTTTTTATAAAGAATTAAGTGAAATTGCAAAATACAGCAGTGACTTATTAAGTTAGGTATATTGTTTTGCTATTTGCAATAATTCACTAACTTTTCTGTTTTCAAATTTTTAGTTTTATTAACTTTTCATTTTTATTCATTTTTGACTTATTATGTTCAGTTCTTTTCCTTTCACCTTATAATTTCTCTTTTATAACCTTTCATATTAAGTATCATTATGATACAAGAGATTTCTCCCTACCTAATCTGTTTACTTTTTTGTTTCTAAATTTTTGATTTTTTACGCAAAATACTAATGGACTGTTCCACATAATTATACCCAACCCTAGAAATAAAAAAAAGGGGAATGACGTCCCTCTAACTATTCGCACACTGAGCGAATGAAGCCAACACATTTTGATGACGTCACGCTTTTTCGGCAAAAGACTCGCGTTGAGAAAATTTTAACATACATAATGTACTTTCGGTCCGAAAATTTGCTCGTTTCATATCTAAAAGTAGATGATGAGAACCGGGGGAAAATGGAACCGATTGGTACTTTGAGGTTTTCTGATTGTTTTCAAGCACTATTTATGTTCGATCATTGGACTATGTGCGATTCAATTTTCTAAAACTTTCGCCAGTTTTGCACCGAATGCCTATACGCTGGCATTGGTACTGGTTACACTACGTAAACAAGCAACCTATGCATTACAGCCTGTGTACTGTACTTACAATACACGACAGTATAAATAAACGAAACTAGGTACTGCACAGGTCTAGTGGACAACGAGATGGAGGATTGGTTTAATATTATTCATCGTACATGGTATTAGTTGTTTATTTCTGTGGATTTTTTGGCCCTTTTTAATTTGAAAGTAAAGCAGCGTTGGAAAATTTTTTTTTTAAAGTGCATCGAAAGGGCACATAAAAAAAAAAAACAACCAACCGGGATCGGACGGGAACAAAAAATGCAAAAATACCCACAAAACCCCAAATAAAACAAAAAGTTTTTTCTTACAACAATAGAACCCAACACTTACACAAAACCAAATACCCAACGACCAACCCCCCCCCGGGCCCCCCCAAAGCAATAATACTACAAACCGCCAAAACCAAAAAACCGACACCAAAAACGGGGGCCACGAGGGCCCGGGTGCGGGTCCACCCCCCACGGGGGTCCGGGTGGAGTCAACGCTATTTTTTACACTATGTACACTATATACATATTTACACTTTTTACAAAAAAACAAAAACAAACAAAAGGGGCCCAAAAATACAGGCCCCTTCCCAAGGGGCCCCGGGGGCATTGTGCAAAGGGTAACCTCATTATCCCCACGCTTCAACAAGCTCCACAAGCTCCACAACCGGATGCAGTTTAACGTCCTACCCAGTCGTTGGCAAAGCTTTTTCACTTAACAATAAGGTAACCAATGTCGGTACTTACCAGATAATTGCTGGGTGGGAGGTCTATATGCCTATACTTTTTGGCTACTGATTTAAGAGCAGAACCAATTTGTTCAGTTCGTGTCTTCGAGAAGCAGTGTTGGAAAATGCTGCCCTTAGAGTGTACAATTTTCCCCAATAAAAGGGCGGGGGTTTTGGTAAAACTTCTAAAACTTCATGGGGTGATATTTATACTGATAGTGTTCCCCTTTCTATTCAGGAAACATTCATTTGTGGTAGGAATTGAGCATGGCCTGTTTGATATTTGGCTTGCATTTTCTTGCCTGTTATTTTTAGGTCTAAATTTTTTCCCAAAACTACCCTTCTGTAAAAAATGAATGAAACCCCAAGGTATTATGAAAGTTTTTTACTCATATTGTAAAGGGGCGGGGGTCATCTTTTATTTTTGATTGCAATGCATTTGGGGTTCGGGTTTCGACGTGTTCAGGTGGGTTCTCGTTTTTTTTTCCTTTAACGTGCTTCGAACGGACCGATCGAAAAAAAACTAAACAAAACCATGGGAAGCAAACAAAATAAAAAAACCTTTAACACCTGCAAAAAAAACAAAAGTTCTGCTCTGCTGCTTTAAAATGCACCCTTGTGGAGTTTGTTTAAGCGTGGGGTAAGGGTTTTCCCTTTTACCAAAACTGTTCCGGGCACCCTTGGCAAGGTGACCTGTTTTTGCCCTGTGTTTTTTACGTGCTGTTGCCTTGGGGCATGAATTTGCCTTGGGGCGTGGGGTCGCCTTCGGGCGTGGTGTTGCCTTCGGGCGTGGTTTTGCTTGGGGCGTGGGGTTCCCTTCGGGTGAAGTTCCCTTGGGGCTTTGTTTCCCTTCGGGCGTTGTTGCTTTCGGACGTGTGTTGCTCCCTTCGGGCGTGTGTTGGGGGGTGGGCTGGGGTGTCTATATGTTGGCCACAGAAATTTTTTTTTGGGGCTGCTTGGTGTGGGGGGGTTTTGTTTTAAGTATTTTTTGGTTGTGTTTTGCTGGTGGTTTTTGGGTTCTTCCTTTTTGAGGTGCCCTTTTTCTATGCACTAAAAACCCTGAGCCCCGGGGTAGGACTTAAACTGACCGGTTGTGGAGTTTGTTTAAAGTGGAGAAATGGGGAAACCCCTTTGCCACAACTCCCCCCGGGGCACCCTTGGGAAAGGGGCACCTGTTTTGCCTGGTTTTTTTAAGTGCTGTTTGCCTTTGGGTTTTAGTGTTCCCTTCGGCGTGTGTTGCCTTCGGGCTTGTGTTGCCTTCGGGCGTGGTGTTGCCTTCGGGGTGGTGGGTTTTTCCCTTCGGCGGGTGTTGCCTTCGGGCGGGTTTTTCCCTTTCCGTGGTGTTCCCCCTCGGGCTTTTTGTTTGGGGGGGCCTTCGGGCGGTGCTCCCTCGGGTTTTTGGTTGTTCGGGCGTGCGTTGCCTTCGGGCGGGTGTTGCCTTCGGGCTGGGTTGTCTTGGTGTGGTCTTTGGGGGGCTTTTTTTTTAGTGTGGGGGGGGAAAGGGTTGGTTGTGGTGGTGTTTGGGTTGTTGTCAGTGTGTGTGTGTGTGGTTCTATTCTTGTAATGAACATAATTTTCTGTTGGATTTGGTGGTGTGTGGATAGTTATGCCTTTATGTTCCTGTCCGGTCCGGTTTGGGTTTTGTTTTTTGTTTGTATGTGCCTTTTCGATGCACTTAAAAAGCCCCCCCTCTCTGTCTCTGTCTCTGTAGTATTATTGGTTTAGGGTGGCCGGGGGGAGGTTGGTCTGTTGGGTATTTGGGTTGTTGTCAGTGTGTGTGTGGTTCTATTGTTGTAATGAACATACTTTTCTGTTTGATTTGGTGGTGTGTGGATAGTTTTGCATTTATGTTCCTGTCCGATCCGGTTTGAGTTTGTTTCTTGTTTGTATGTGCCGTTTCCATGCACTTAAAAAGCCCCTCTGTCACCACCAACACCGCCCCGACCCCGCACCAATCTGAACACCACAGACCCTTCCTTGGTTGGGTTCTCGCCCTTTGTTTCTAGTGCCCGTTTCTACGTACTTAAAAAGAACAGGTCTTCGACGAGAGCAGACGTGTTTTCGTTTCGCTCTCGTCGTTTTACCGTGCTCAACTTATATCACTGTGTGATAGCTGTACTATACATTGCAATTGTGTCTAAAACCTATAGCGTGATGGTGTTGTAGTTGATAAGTAGGTCTGGTCGTGTCCATTTGTTTGCGACCGCGCCTTGTTTCTGTGTTGCTTGTGTTTTTCTTACTTCATCCTATTTTTTGTCTTTTGTAAACTAGTTCTGAGGTTTTTTTGTCCTTTATCCTGTGGCCTCGAGCCACACAAACTGCTGCTGTGCCCGGAGGTCGGGATAGCACAATTGTTAGGTTAGAGTTTTCGTCGGGGGCGAGCGTCTCTCCCCCGCAGGCGTTAACTGTGTTGAAGAGTAACGGAATACAGGTTAAATAAATAGAGATGTTGCAGGCGCTTGCCGCCCGCAACACGTATGACCTAAAGTTCAGGTCTGATGCTGCTCGTGTTAAAGGTGGGAGCTTTTTAAGTGCATCGAAACGGCACATACAAACAAAAAACAAAAACTCAAACCGGATCGGATCGGACAGGAACATAAACGCAAAACTATCCACACACCACCAAATCAAACAGAAAAGTATGTTCATTACAACAACAGAACCACAAATACACTGACAACCCAATACCCCACAAACCAACCTCCCCCCGGCCACCCTAAACCAATATTACTACATACCGCCAACAACAACCAAAAAACCAAAACACCAGACCAAACAATCATCACAAACTGCCCCAAGGGGCAACGAGGGGTCCGGGCGGGGTCCACCTGCCACGAGGGGTCCGGGTGGAGTCAACTTGCTATATTTACAGTATGTACCGATATGCACTATTTACACAAAAACCACTGACTAAACTGGGCCAAAAATACAGGCGCACCTTGCCCAAGGGGGTGTCTGGAGCAGTTGTTGCAAAGGGTAACCTCATTATCCCCCGCAAAAACTTAAACAATCTCCACAACCGGATGCAGTTTAACGTCTACCCAGGACTGGTTAAGGTTGTGGTCTTGCTGAAGGGATTAGAGGGGCTCACTGTCACCCCATATGATCGCTCTGTGGCGGTTACAGTTTTATACCTGAACTTGAGGTCGACCAGCGCCTTGGTTTGCGAGGGATTCTGAGCCAATACGGAACTGTCTCTGACATGCGATGGTGCAAATATAGTTTCGGCGAGTTTGGCGTCATATTAATGGAAAAGAGGCGTGCCGATGGAATCGGATAGGGGACATCCATCCTTCCTCTTCATAGGGCACCTATTTTCAAGTGTGGACACGAGGGACACGAAGCCAGGTCTTTGTCCCAACGACTCTGTGGCAAGTGCCTGCAAGGTGGGGCACCGACAAGGCAGAGTGCCCCCAACGAGGTTCGGTGCAACCTTTTGTGGATAGGAGGGACATGTCTTTGTGCGTGCCCCACATCGTACTCTGCCAGGCCATTGCCGATGTTGACAGGCACCTGACCCCCCTCGCAGCAGGCCCAGGATATCCACTCAGGAATTTGAGGATGCACCACAAAGTGTGGAACAAGATTCGTCGCCTCAAAACAGTGTTAGGGTGGGTACTGCTGCTCAAGACGAACTCCTCACCATCCTCCCCACCAACATACCAGTGGAAGTTGATAGGATGGCAGTGGAGTAGGACCTTCAGCTCTCCTCAGACTCTGAGTCTGCTATGTCAGATGGTGGTGATCCTGCCTTAAAAACAGAGCCTCCTCCAAAGGAGCCACCTTCCGGGGGGCTGGTTTGATTTGTGTGAGGGGTAGAGCCTTCATTGAAGAGGTCGGCCTCAGGCCGGGGTGTTTGACCGGGGTGCACACATGCGAAGAACCCCACTCGAGTTCACAAAGTAAAAAGGTCCAGGTCCCCAGGTAGATACGTAGCCACTCAATATACACATGGCTGATCCCCTGTCCCTCTGCTCTTAATGTTAACGCGTGAGGGACAATCGGAAGCGTCAGGATATTCCATTTTGCAGACCACTGGTGTGGACTTCCGTTTTCCCTCCAGGAGACCCATATTGTGAATGAGGACGATGTCCACACCTGGTCCTTTGAGTGGTGTGGGGGTTTACGTGCTCCTTCCTTTGGTTCAACAACATCTTGTGGTTCAGTTATTTTAGTTTCGCCAAGGTGGATTCCCCTGGTGGGAAAAGTTTATTCTGATCGTGAGGGCCGTTTGGTATCATTACACTAAGACACCCTTTGGAAATTTTTCCTGTGTAACGTGTATGCGCCAATCGGCCTTCAGACAGAAGGGACTTTTTTCCATGACCCTGCCATCCTTCGTTTTCCTGGCAGTGCTCCGTGTCATCCTGGGGCCGGGAACTTTAACTGCGTCCCCCGACCAGACAGCTTGACACGGATGTCCACATGTACGGCTTCGGGCTGTGGTTCGGACGTCGGAATTGGACATTTTTCGTAAAGAATTCACGACATGGTTGTGAACTGGAGAGCACACATCCGTTTGTTCCGTGTTCACGTTGGCACCGCCACTGATGCACCGGAATGCCTCAAGGGTTGACCGGGTGTACTTCTCCACCTGCACTGTCACCGGTGACCTGTGAGTTGTGACAATGATCCCAATTTCGGTCATGATGGCAGTTACTGCTCCTTTCAGCCTCCAGATCATGGCCAACGGGGAGGGGGTTCTAGGAAAATGAACACAGATATTCTAACGGAGTCGACTATAGCGAAAACAGTTTGAAGCCAGGTACGAAGGGTGGCGAACATTGAGGCCGGCCTTCCTCAAACAGATTAGAGTGGTGGGACGACGTAAAGTCGCATCAAACAGTTTTACAGTTGAGTAATGAGTCAGGAGACGCCATTGTTAATGAAAACGACGTCTACCCTGTCCTATGAATGGGGTGGGCGTTTGCACGCTTCCTTTGGTTCCGGTCTTCCTGTGGATCTGTTAGTTAGTTTCATCCAGATGGACTTCCCTGGTCGGAAAAGTTGATCTGATCATGAGGGCCCGGGTGATAGGCTCACCATAAAACATCCTTGCGGGAGCTTCATCCTATGGATGTTTACGCGACCCATCAGCCTACATACAGAAGGAATTTTTTTACTACCCTTACCTCCTCGTTCCTGGCTGTGCCCGCTTGTATCCTAGCCGGAGACTTTAACCGCTTCCCGACACACAGTTCGACAGATGTCTACACACACATCTTGGCTGTGGTGTCGGAAATTGCGAATTGGACATGTTCACAAAAGAATCATGAATGGTTGACGTTTGAGAGTGCAACTTCCCGCTTGGCCGTGTTCACCTTTGGCACACCGCCCTGAGTGGCACGGCACGCCTCAAGGTTGTGACCGGGTGACTCTCACCTTCGCTGTTCACCGAGTGATTGTGAAGTTGTGGCAATGTCCCCATTTCGGACCATGCTGCACAGTTACTGTCCTCCTTCCACCCCCAGAGTCATGGCCAGCAGGGAGCTGGTTCTGGAAAATGAACACAGATATTCTAACGAGGCTGAATATTGGCAAACAGTTTAAGGCCAGTACTAAGGGTGGCGACATTGAGGCCTGCTTTTCAACAGATTTAGAGTGGTGGTACTACGTAAAGTCCCCGTATCAAACATTTTACAGTTGAATACTGTTTAGCAGAGCTCGTCGAAGAAGGGAGGGAGATTTCCTCATCGCTCTGCTCTATGGAGAGGACGGGACTCCTCTGCACTTCAGCAATCCAAGCAGTATCTTGATGCAAAACTACACGGAGCCCGCCGTTTCGTGCTCGCGTGCATTGCGATGATGCAGAGGAAAAACCAACCATCAAGTTCTCCCGGACGTCACAAAGTATGCCATCGATCGCCGGCATAAAAAAGTCCGTGAACGTCCACGTGTGTACTAAGGACCCTCTCGACATCGTAGAAGTATTTAAACGCTTCTATGAGCATCCTATATACTCAGGCAGATGGTCGATGAAGGCCTTCAAAGTCCCTGTTAGATAATATTGGAATAAACCCATCTAGAGATCAGAACGATGAACTGGTTCCACCGTTGACTGGTTGACGAGCTCTGGAAGGCGTGGCGAAGTGAAAGGCGGAAAGGCGCCTGGGTCCGACGAGGTCATTCCGGTGGAATTCTATAAACGCTTCTGGGGTATCGTTGGACACGATCTCCGCGATGTATTCGTCTCTGCTTTCCTTGCTGCTCATTGAGCCCCTCCAGCGCACAAGGCGTGATAACTTTTTGCCCAAGTACATGAACTCCCCTAGAAAAAACCTAAAAATTACGGCCACATCACCCCTGTTAAATGTAGATTACAAGATTCTGGCGAAAGCCCTTTTTTACCGGCTAGGCACAGTTCTGCCAGATCTTGGTAGGGTCCCTTTTCAGACCTATGCTTGCGGGTACACAGTTTCAGCGAGAACCTCTGGTTGTGCGGACTTATTTGAATACTTGATGGACCGGATCTCGCCCTTTGCGCTTGCTCCCTCGATCAGGCAAAGGCCTTTCGACATGGTTGATCACGATTCCTCTTTAAAATTTGCAGAATTTAGTTTGAATCCAGTTTTTGTTAAATGGAACCCTCCCTATTGTTAATAGCGTATCACCAGTCGGTTATCGTCATGGCCTAGCCGTCGGACCCCTTCAGAGTCCAACGTTGGGTCGGCAGGGGTGCCCCCTATCACCATCTACTCTATGTATTGTTTAGTGAATCCCTTGCAAGAGCCTTCCAAGTTGAGCCTTTGTTTCGACATTTCACATAACCTGGTGGTGCTGAGTTAAGTGCTTCAGTATCGGACATGTCACATCGTAATCTCCGACCTAGCTTCCTTCAGGGCCCTTACTGGCACGTTGTCTAACTTTCAAAGAGTCACGGTGCCAACCTGAACCCCACTAAGCACCACGGACTCCGTCTAGGTAAGTGGGCGGTCGAAAAACTGCCCTTTGCGGCCATCATGGGTAGACGACGCCATAAAGACCATGGTATATGGTTTGGTATGTTCACCCGAGTTACTACCTTGATGAGAAAGTGGACCCTAGTGGTGGCTAGGTTGAAGGACTTCGGCGAATCCGCACACTTAGCCTTTTGGAAAAGGTACAGTTATCAATCGTTTATTTACCCTCTCTTGTCTATCCGGGCACTGTTCTGGCTGCTCCAGAGGGTGTCTTGGTGCGAACTCGAGGGGCTGTGTTTATTTTTTTTATGGTCAGGGTGACCGAGCTGGTTGAAGAGTAGTGGTCGTACCAGGGATCTTAGGCGCGGAGGTTGGGCCTTGTGCATTTTGTGTGTTTTACCAGTGCTGTGGACGCAGATGCCTTTGTCTATTTTGTCCGTTATTGGGTGATTATCATTCCGTCGGTTCTTTCCCTCCTGTTCGTAACAGTGAACCCCACAGCTGGAGACCCACGGGGGCTACAGTCAAATGAGGAAACTCTCCCGTATTATGTAAGCAGTGGGGATGTTTCACAGTTCAGTGCAAGGGACCTAATACCGGCTGTTTTTGATGAATTGGTTTGGCCAGGTCCAACCCACCACTTGCTTCAGGCCGTATAGTGTGCGTGTAGTCCACACAGATTCATTAGATTCCCGCAGGCGAGACCTGTTGTGGCGAATCGCACAATGAGCCATTGTAATAATCTCAAGCGCCTTCGTTGTCGTCTTGGAGATGGTATTTGCCCCCGCACAATATGCACAAAGTGGGAGAGTGTGTCACAATGTTGTTTTGCAGTGTGACTATGTGGCTCTATCTGGGAATGGTTTCAGTCCTGAACTGACCGCCGAACGGTGTTAAACACCTGGCTGTCGCCAGGGACTATGCGTTGTATGGTCTTTCACTCCGCCATTCAATACAATGTTCAGAGACATACTTACCTTTGTTTCGCCTCCATAAAAGCTAAGCCTTATGGAGAGACCGACGTAACATATGTTTTTAGGGGGGTGGGGAGGCTGCTGAGTCGTCCTGCGTCGGTGATGGCGGAGGTTAAGCTGAGGGTGGAGTCGGACTTCGTCCGTTTGCCCAAGATCGGCTTCGTAGGACGGTGGGGTCCTCCTTTTTCGGTGAGGGCGGGCCGGGTGGTATTCAACTTTAATATTGATTTTGTTTGTAAATATGGAACTACTGTAATTTGTAAATGGGCTTGTGTTTTGTATTGTGGTGGCTTTGTGAGGTGCTTGGTTGTAATAGGTTGTAAATATGTATATATGGTATGTACGTTCTGTAATCTAGTTCCATTACTGTAATGAACATAATTTTCTGTTTCTTTAGTTGTTTGTAATATTTTGCATTATGTTTTTCTGCCCGCTCCATTTTGAAGTTTTTTGTTTTTGTTTGTATGTGCCCGTTTCGAATGCCTTAAAAGCACACATTTTTGAGTACTGTGTACAGAGCTCGTCGAAAAAGGGAAGAGTTCCCTCTCACTCTGCTCTAGGGAAGGAACGGGGATACTACTCCGCACTTCAGCGCAATCCACAGTACCATTGATCAAAATTTGCGCCGGGCCGCGTTCGTGCTCGCGTGCATTGCGTGGAGGCGGAGGAAAAACCAACTATCAAATTCTACCGGGATGTCACAAAGTATGCCATCGATCGCCGCATAAGAGCAGTCCGTGACGTCCACGGTACGGTACAGAAGGACCTTCTCGACATCGTGGAAGTATTTAAGACCTATGAACAGCTTTATACGCGGGCAGATGTCGATGAAGGCCTTCAAGACTCCCTTTTAGATAATATTGACAAGACCCCCTCTAAAGAGCAGAATGATGTACTTGGTGGAATTCTACAAACGCTTCTGGGGTACCGTCGGACACGATCTCCGTGATGTATTCGCCTTTGCCTTCCTTGCTGGCTCATTGAGTCCCTCGCAGCGCACAGGCGGGGGGGGGGGGGGGGGGGGGGGGGGGTCTTTTTTTAGTGCATCGAACGGCACATACAAACAAAAACAAAACTCAAACCGGATCGACAGGAACATAAAGGCAAAACTATCCACACACCACCAAATCAAACAGAAAAGTATGTTCATTACAACAACAGAACCACACACACACACTGCCAACAACCCAAAAACCCCACCGACCAACCTCCCCCCGGCCCCACCAAAAAACAAAACAAAAAGAACCACCAGCCAAACCACCACACACCCGAAGACAACAACACGCCGAAGGCAAACACCACGCCCTAAGGCAACAACCACGCCCGAAGGCAACACCACGACCCGAAGGCAACACAACGCCCGAAGCAACACTCACGCCCGAGGCAACACTACGCCCAAGAAGGCAACAGCCTTAAAAGCACCCGTGGCAATACAGGTGCACCTTGCCCAAGGGTGCCCCGGAGGCAGTTGTGGCAAAGGGTAACCTCATTACTCCCACGTTTAAACAAACTCCACAACCGTTATAACATTGTTATAACATTGTTACCAAAGTCTGGAGACCCCCTAGAACCGAAAAACAAGCGACCAAATACCAAACACCAAATACCTTTTAAATGTAGACTGCAAGATTCTGGCGAAAGCCCTTTGTAACAGGCTAGGCACGGTCATGCCGGATCTTGTAGGTTCTTTCCAGACATGTGCGGTGCGCTAGTTTTTTTTTCATAGGATACCGACGGGAAAATCGATTTTTCAAAAAATTTTAAATTTGTTTCGAAATCATGGTTAGGGTTAGAATTAAGGTTAGGGTCACATTCATTGGGATTATTTGGCCTGTTCTTTCATAATCCGGTGTCAGAATTACAAAACAAGGGTCGGAAAGCTGCTATTTTGGAATTAGGGGTGTGACCTCTTTCCAAGAAGCTGATTGGTCCGTATGAATAGAATTCCCCTCGCTATCCTACGAAAAAAAAACTCGCGTGCGGTGCGGGGAGTGTGCTTTTTAAGTGCATAGAAACGGACACTGTCAAAACAGAAAAACCGGCAAAAACACAACCATGAACTATTTACAATTCAGTTCAGGTCTTCGACGAGAGCGGACGTGTTTCGTTTAGCTCTCGTCGTTAAAGCGTGGGGATAATGAGGTTACCCTTTGCCACAACTGCCTCCAGGACACCCTTGGGCAAGGTGCGCCTGTATTTTTGGCCCAGTTTAGTTCAGTTTTTTTTGCGTAAATAGTGTATATAGTGTACATACTGTAAATATAGCAGGTTGACTCCACCCGGACCCCTCGTGGCAGGTGGACCCCGCCCCGGACCCCTCGTGGCCCCTTGGGGCAGTTTGTGATGATTGTTTGGTCTGGTGTTTTGGTTTTTTGGTTGTTGTTGGGTGGTGGTGGTTTGTTCTGGTGTTGTCTTTCGTTGGCGGTATGTAGTAATTGGTTTAGGTGGCCGGGGTGAGGTTGGTTTGTGGGTATTTTGTGTTTTTCACTGTGGTTTGCGTGGTTCTATTGTTGTAATGAACATACTTTTCTGTTTGATTTGGTGGTGTGTGGATAGTTTTACGTTTATGTTCCTGTCCCGATCCGGTTTGAGTTTTTTTTGTTTTTTGTTTGTATGTGCCGTTTCGATGCACTTAAAAAGCTCGTCGTTTTACCGTGCTCAACTTATATCACTGTGTGATAGCTGTACTGTATATTGCAATTGTGTACAAAACCTTATAGCGTGCTTGTGTTGTAGTTGATAAGTAGGTCTGGTCGTGTCCATTTGTTTGCGACCGCGCCTTGTTTCTGTGTTGCTTGTGTTTTTCTTACTTCATCCTATTTTTTGTCTTTTGGAAACTAGTTCTGAGGTTTTTTGTCCCTTTATCCCGTGCCTCGAGCCTAAAGCAACTGCTGCTGTTTCCCGGAGGTCGGGATAGCACAATTGTTAAGGTTAGAGTTTTCGTCAGGGGCGAGCGTATCTCTCCCCGCAGCGTTTACTGACCTGTGTTGGAAGAGAACGGAAATACAGTTTAAAGAAATAGAGATGTTGCAAGGCGCTTGCCGCCCGCAACACGTATGACCTAAAGTTCAGTCTGATGCTGCTCGGTTAAAGGTGTGTCTTGCCTGAAGGGAGAGAGGGGCTCCACTTCACCCATATGGATCGCTTCTGTGGCGGTGACAGTGTTCTACTGACTTTGAGGTCGACCAGCACCTGGTTGCGTGAGTGTTCTGAGCAATACGGAACTGTCCTCTGACATGCGATGGTGCAAATATGGTTTCGGAGCTAGTTGGCCGCATATTAAATGGAAAGAGGCAGTGCCGTATGGAATTGGATAGGTCCAATCCCATCCTTCCTCTTCATAGGGGTTCGAAGGCCCACATAGGTACTTCGACAGCCCCGCACGCTGTTTCAAGTGTGAGAAGAGGACACAAGCCAGTCTTGTCCCAACAAAGACTTGCGGCAGTGCCTGCAGGTGGGGCAAGCAGACCACAGGCAGGTGCCCCAACGAGGTAGCGTGCAACCTTTGTGGAGAGGAGGGACAATGTCTCTGGTGCGTGCCCCCCTCGTCTCTGCCCATTGCCGGTGCGGATGTGAGCAGGCACCTGAACCCTCGCAAGTCAGGCCCAGAATATTCCACTCAGGAATTGGAGGTAGGCAGCCAAGAAGTGGAACAAGATTTCCTCGCCTCAAAACAAGTGTAGGGGAGTACTGCGGCTCCCAAGGCGACTCCTCCATCCTCCCCATCCAACACCAGTGTAGCTGATAGGATGGCAGTGGAGGAAGGACCTTCAGCTCCCTCAGACTCTGATTCTGCTATGTCAGATGGTGTGAGCCTGCCTCAGAGC
>JAIZAY010001567.1:0-14276 GCA_029531755.1 Holothuria leucospilota | reverse complement strand
GTGTGTTAAATGGGTCAATACGCGGTGTGCCAGCATTGACAATGCTGAGTATCAAAAAAAAAACTGTTAACAGCTCCTTCAACATTTTCTGACGGATAAATGGTTACTGTCCTAAATTGTTCATACTCCCTGTGGTATTTGCGCACAAAATTGGGTTCACTGGGTTTACTGACCCAAGCCATTGATATGGCGACTTCCTTGCAAATAAACTGGATAGCATAATAGGTGCTCTCAGGTTGGACGGACATTCATTATTCAAATCATATTCCAGGGCCACAAATTGGCATTTGGAAATGTCCAACCTGTTAAAACCAGGAGTAATCTTGCTACCAATATTTAATAGCACCGTTTTCCCCAAAACAGCAATCCCAACGTAGGCTTAAAGTAGTAATAGTTTTGAAAGTTCTTGATTCGGGATCATAATGAGGGATCAAAATGTTTCCGTTTACTCTAGCTGAGGGACACTCTTTCCAAGATCGAAGCATTATCACTGGTAATAAAAACTGCTCATAAGAAAAGGCGAAGTTTACTTAGTTTCAATAAATATTAATGGTATTCGGTGGTAACAAAAAAACTTGGATCTTCAAGGGGGGCCTTTTCTTAGTGTAAAACTGAACCCTGATGTTGTGGCTCTCAGGAAAACTAAAAGTTGATTGGACTCTAATTACAACGAGTGATTTGTTCCCTTCCTGCCTAGGACTATACCATTTTTCAGAAAGAAAAGAAATGATCGATTACACTTGGGGGTGGTGGGCACTATGCTCCTGAGTTTAAAAAAAAAATAAAACCTGACCCCATCAAGGTGCTACAGGCAAATCTCACTGTATGGTTCTGAGTCAAATACTGGGCCAATGTCTTCTTCTATTAATGGAAACTAGGCATTTATGTTCGCCTCCTTGGTATAGGGATACCTGGGACGCTCCATCTGAAAGGCCACATAATCTTTACTTCTGGGGAGCAAAAACAACTAAGCCAAAAAATTTTGGCAAATCACCAACAAACTAGGGTAAAGCAAACCCTGTGCTTTTCATATTTTGGGGGATTTCCCAATCTTCAGCAAAAAATTGATTGGCTTTACTAGGCCTCAATATAGGACCAGTGGTGGTTCTTGTGTCTGTGACTAATTAGTTCCGGTCTAAGCTGCCTTACTAGGATATCTTTAAAATGGATTTTTGCGGTCATGTGGCTTCTGATACAAAATCTAGTTAACTTCTCGCATTTACTAGGGTGTTGATAACACTTCTTGATTTATTACACAATTACCAAACTCACCTAGTCAGTTACAGTTGAAGTTTACTCACTCTTAGACCCCTATTTTAGCGGACCATTGGAGGCGTTATTTTTGTAGGACTGAAAGTGTCTCCTCTACACACAAAGCCATCAGGATAACCCCGTAGGCCTTATCTGGGCAGTTTTCCAAGGGTGCATTATTAGTACCATGCAGGAGGGATTACCCCCCCCCCCCCCGGACTTTTCGGCCTTTAGGGTTACTTTAACTGTGGGGTCAAAATACATTCGCCTTCTTCAAATTGATGAAAAAAAAAAACTTGGGCCACAGATTAATAAAGTCCTTCCTCGAAAGAAGACAAAAACGTTATTATTTAAAAAAAATGTTCCTACTAAATTAACTAGGCAAAACTAGGACATCCCTCCCCTGGCGTTAATGGGACGGGCATAACGTTTAAGCTGGTTCCAGAAGGCGGGGGGAACAAGTAGTCTGCATGCTATTTAAAAAAAAACTTCGTTTGTTTAAGAACAATATCCATGGGCACAAATGGGCTTGAAATTGCGCTTAAGAAAATAGTTAAGAGAGGCAAAAAAAGTTTTAATATCTCCCATACTAACCCGGGGGGGGGGGGGGGGGTGAATTTTAAAATCAGTGGTATGATTGAGAGATATAAAAAAATGACACCTAAGCCATCTGTTTGCGAAGTTACATTAAATGATCAACAAAAAGGATGATCATAAAACATAGTATACCCACCCTCTCCAATGACGAATGAATGGCAAACTACGCCATCCCACTGATCTGGACAAGGCCCTTGCCTTCAATTTCCCAGTTTACTTAGTGTCTTCACTTGTTTTTTAAGACTTGTGTTCAAACAGATAATTCCCATTTCCGTTTAGACCTTCCTGCGTACCAGATTGGCCGGATAATTTCTATCTCCAACACATGAGGGTTGAAAAACTGTTAAAAGGTCTCAATAAAAATAAGGCTGTTGGACCTGACAATATCCATCCTTGGGTCCTAAGAGAAATTGCATCTGACTTTGCCCCTATGTTGAGTCACCTTTATCAACAATCCCTCTCAAGCGGGAGAATACCCGTTGACTGGAAGAGGGCAAATGTTTGCCCTATTTATAAAAAAAATGACAGCTCTCTCCCAAGTAATTATCGGCCGGTCTCGCTTACCTGTATTTGTTGTAAATTATTAGAACACATTATAAGCTCAAATCTAATGAACTTCTTTGAGTCAAAGAATATCCTTTCATCAAAGCAGCATGCCTTTAGAAGATCACACAGCTGTGATACTCAACCAGTCATTGAAGACTGGGCTTCATCCCTGGATAAGAACAAACAAACGGATGTTTTCATTCTGGATTTTGAAAAGACTTTTGACACTGTGCCTCATGAGCTACTAAAAACCAAGCTCTTTAGCCTAGGTGTATCGAACCAGATCCTCCAGTGGGTTGACGATTTTCTATCTGATCGTAAACAGGCTGTTGTAGTGAATGGTACTCGGTCTTCTTTTGAGAATGTCGTGTCTGGAGTCCCTCAAGGGTCCGTCTTAGGACCCATTCTCTTTTTGGCGCACATTAATGATATCGTAAATGTTGCCAGTTCTAATGTCAGGCTTTTCGCCGATGATTGTGTTTGCTATCGAATCATTGATGATGATAGTGACTGTCGTAGGCTCCAGGATGACATTGATAATCTAGGTCTCTGGGCTAAGACGTGGGGTATAAGATTCCAGCCTTCAAAGTGTAATATCATCACTTTCGCCAGGAAAAAGAAGCCTGTTTGTTTCGATTATGTCTTGAATGGTGAAAAGTTACTTAAGGTTGACTCAATTTTAAAGTACTTAGGGGTTTCTATCACTAGCGACCTAAGTTGGGATAAGCATGTCCAATTTATTTGTAATAAAGGTAACAAAATCTTAGGGGTACTTCAAAGGAACCTATCGTTTTGCTCTAGTGATGTAAAGCTAGCTGCTTATAAGGGTCTTCTCAGACCAGTTTTGGAATACGCAAGTTCTGTGTGGGATCCACACCAGATTTATTTACAGGATAAGCTTGAGAGTATTCAAAGGAGATCGGCTCGCTTTATCAGCTCAAACTTCTCCCGGGAGCCAGGGTCTTTGACTTCTGTTCTGAAAGACCTTGATCTCCCTACGTTAGCGGAACGTCGTAGACAAAACAGATTGATCCTGTTCTCTAAGGGTGTTTTTGGTAAAGCACAAATTCCTGTGGATAGACTTCGGCATCCCACTCGTAGAACACGCTGGATGCATAATCTGCATTTTTGCCACCTCTTTACTAGGACAAACTGCTACAAGTATAGTTTCCTCCCTAATACGGTTAAGGATTGGAATAGTCTCCCTGCTTCTGTAGTTGCAAATTCCCTTGATCATAAGGACCCTGCCCAGTTTATTGCCAACAACATTAGGGCTTGATACCTCTCGACGCATGCGTGGTGAAGTAATGTCCTTCTGGATGTGTCACCATATTTCGAAAGAAGAAGAAGAAGAAGAAGAGAATGCAAGGAAGGGTACAATTAGGCCGGGCCTAGGCCTATAGAATACCCCGCTATGAAACACAGGCGTTCAAAACATTACGTACATATACTACACACTATATATATATATATAATAAGACAAGGTATGACATTTCGATAAGAGAAGACTTCGGCCCAGTGACTGCACTGCCACCCAGTGCTTCCACAGTCTAAATTCATTTTTCCTGAAATGGAATCTCAAATTACCTGAAATCGGCCATTTCAGGAAAAATGGTTTTAAAGTGTGGAAGCACTGGCTGTGCGACTGGGCCGCTGCTCTTACTTAGTTTTTATTCTTACTTTTATTTTATTTTGTCACCATTTTTTACTGTTTAGATTTTTTTATGCACAAAGTTGCATCCGAAGAGGTATTGGATATTCTGCTGGAACAGATGACGTGATCGACCAAGTCTTTTTGAGGTTCACAGTAAAAGTAGAGTGTAAAAATTGGCCAACATTCGTGCTTCGTCCTGAGAAATGTCATACCTTGTCTTATTATATATATATATATATATAGTGTGTAGTATATGTACGTAATGTTTCGAACGCTTGTGGCTATGAAATATGTCCACGGTGTAGCCGGCTACGCCGTCACACATGCTTCACGACGTAGCCGGCATAGCCACATCAGGGGAAAGCTTTGGACTTAGATTTTTTGCAACATTTTTAACCTTGTAATATGTTAATGTGTATTCGATCAGAAGGATGTAGGCCTAGTCGGTGGAGCCGGCGTAGCCACTCCAGGAGGAACATCTGGACTTAGGGTTTTTACAAAATATATTAGCCTAGCCGTCCACCCCCATTTCCTACTTTTGTAAAATCAATAATACATACAGCTAGGAATGCACCTGGATCCAAATTTTTTGGTTCCGGCGGAAACGAATTTTGCTGGATAGTACTAGGGCCTAGGCCTAGGCTATTTGAAATCCGGCCGGACAAGTGTGGCTGGAACTGGATTTTTGTCACTTGTAAAGAGAAGCTTTACAAAACAGCACTGTGGGCCAGGGGGTCAAGGCAGAGGAGCTGGTGGTTGACTTCATGATAGTGTTACAGTACATGTAGGTCCCACTGTGGGTCACTAAGCTGGTGTAATTTTGTAGAGTTTAGACTAGAATGATGCAGACAGAAAAATTAATATACAAAGAAAGAATTTACTTTAAATAATAGCCTATACAGGTACTGCCCTGCAAAGTTCTTTGAAACCGCAAAAATCAATTTGATGATCACATTGACAGTGAATGTAAATTTAAATGTTCTGATGAATGTGACTCTGATTATGCACGATACTGTCAAGGAATAATTGACACAGATTTGAATATATACTAAATAAATAACTGTTAAATATTCATACATTATCACATTTCATAAATTCATCTGTGAAGCTACATGTACAGTACAGTACTCCTATCATTTGATGATGGAAGTAATTCTGAGAAAAATCTGGTGGGATTTCTTCAAAGATTCCGCCGGAACCGGATAATTTTTCATTATCTGGCTGGACAGGATAATCGGTACATCCCTACATACAGCTGCTTTTCAAAATTTTTCCATACATTTGGGAAGAGGTTAGTGTACAGTAATCTGACAAAAAAGGACATTGGAATTCATAAGCAGTACTTGCTAATCAGTGACCAATGTGGTAAACAAGTAATGCACTGTACAGTAAATGAAACTTGCTAGTGCTGTTTGGTACAGTATGCCTTGCAACCCTCTTCCCCTTCATGTGTGAAAAATGGGTTGATGGCTGGAGTGTGGACCTATACAGTTACAGTACCTTGCATTTTAAGGGTTTTCTAGATTTAATTTCACTAGAACCACCTGATAATTTTTCTGGGGACCAAATTACAGTTTTATATTTATAGTATTTAAGGCTATTTGCAAAGTTCAGGTTTGAAGGAAGTACATGTAGGCTACCTGTAAATACCATTTCAAGGAGTCCTATTGTTTGATTCAGGCATTCAGTTGAGTTCTTTTGTTCAGCACAGCTGTCAGGCATTGTTAAGGTGCAAAATCAGGGAACTTGTACCCCTTCCAGCCATTGAAACAGGGACCACAGAATGGGAATAGTTACACATACAGTAGGCCTTTCAGGTTGGGAAATTTGCAGTGCAGTAATTGAGTTCCAGCAGTCTCAGGAGCAGAGTTGGGAATGAAAGACTTACAGTACTGTACCTGTAGAACAGGATGCAGGGTTTCTCCTCGGTTTTAGAGTGTTAGGTGGTACTGTATGAGTCAATAGGGGTACAGTAATACAGTATGATGCCAGCTTTGGCACCATCAGTGAGTGAGTTCAATACTTCCATGGCTAATACAATATTTACATTTGGCAAGTATAGCAAATTTCTGTGAGGTGGTGGCCAAAAACTATGAGGTGGCTGCCTCATGAAAAGAATGCCAGGGGAAACGCTGGGATGTACAGTATGCACTGCAGTATTTTGCAGACTGCAGATGCGGAATTTGCAGAATTGACCTTGCGAAATTCATATCAGTAATCGCTAAAATAACCAAATGTCAGTTTGGAGACATTTAAAAATTATAAAGGTACGGTAGGTTAAAAGTGATCTGTCATCACTAAAAACAAACAAAAAAAAAAAAACTTTCTCACAGAGTGTCTTTTGTGGTTCAGAGTTGAGCTACGTATTTTTAGAATGAAATGTGATTCATGGCATGGTTTATACATCGTGAAATGCATTCTTTATTTTGGAATCAGCAGAAATGTACAGTAAGGCAGAGCAGGCACATGTATACAGTACATGTGTATTGTACTGTATGTTCACCACTCAGTGAATGTACAATGAAGTTATTTAAGAGTGAAGGGACATACAGTACAGTATCGGAGAAAATTCTTTTCAACCCTGGGGTGTGCACCCCTAATGCTCCTCCCTGGATATGGTTGTCACTTTATTACTTGATCATCTTACACTAATCCTCAGAAAAACACTGCCATGACAATATTTAGTTTACCATCTTCAAAATCACTTAAATGGTTTGCAAGGCTACAAATTTACTACTACAGTAACATAATTTGTTAAATACAAGCCAAAGTGTACAGGAATTTGCATTGGTACTGAGATAGTTTGGGACCGAGTTGGTTTGAGACTTACTGTAGTTGGATAGACAGTCCAGGGGTCGAAATAAGCCTTCAACCTTTGTGGGCCTGCCGGGCCCCTATCCCATGGAATCTAGGGGCCAAATGAGTAATCAAGGGGCCCAAAACTTACAAATAAAAAAGGACTGATATAGTGTACAGGTGCTTTTTACGTGCTTGAAAACGTGTAGTATGGGTATAATTAAGGCAAGTTGAGGCTGAAACTAGCCTGAAACCAATCTGTCCACACCTTCTTAGACCATGTTGCATGTAGGCTAGCAGGACTTGAAATAACCTGATGGCACCAACGGTTGTGGCCGTCGGGCCCTTTCTGATGGCCGTGATGCCCCTCAGTAAATGTCCATTGAAATAACATAGACCGACGGCCATTTCCCTCATTTTGGCCGTGCCCTTTTTCAAGATTTCAAGCCCTGGGCTAATGCCACATTTTCAAAATTTCCTTGTAACTCCAGAAGTTATTGCCCGTAAAATGAAGGGCACTGTTCAATTCCCGCCAACTGTCTTTGTCAGTTGATCTTGTGAGGCCTATATTACTCATGACTGATATCGGTTTATGTCTACGTGAGTGATCTTCTGTGTTGTGACAAAGCAGACGGTTGATGAGCGATGTGAACTGATTTCAAAAATAATGTATGTTTTCGCAGGTTTTCAGTGCCTGTACAAGTATTGGAATACACAGGCTGTGCAAGATATAAGTTGAGTTGTGGATAGAGAGGTTCTCGTGCAGACTGTACAATTAGACTTGAAATATTTAGGAGCCAATCGGGCCCCTTTCCCTGTAGAAGCTACGGGCCCGCGCGAATTTCTAGGAGCATCGGGCCCCCGGGCCCCCGTTATTTCGAGCCCTGCAGTCTTGTGATGCTACAGTACTGGCTACTGGCTTTGTGCATAGCTACGGTAGCTTTACATTGTGCTGTATGGAAATCAAGCCATTGTCACATTTCTATGCATGTGGCATCATCATAACACACAGCATTACAAAAATATTTTAGGTCCCACAAATCAAGTGAATGTACTTGGTCCAAATTTTCTAAAACTTGAATGACTTTGCACACTTGTAACTTGAAGAACCATTATAGCAAAAGTTTTTTTTTATTAAATTTGATTTTCTCACATCTGCTATGTACCTGTATACTCTACTGTACACAGCAGCACTAAGGCGTCGTTGTTGGTGTGCATTGAATTGGTTGACAAGTGAATTGAAAATTTTTATGGTACAGTATAGTATACAGTATACTGATACTTTTACCTGTAATAGGATGTGAGTTTGGCCTTTAAATTTAATTAATGCCAGTCAGTGTGCAGTGATTTCATCATTTGTTTTGATGAACTGTGTTCTCTGATATTTCATATCAAACTTTTCTGCTTCCAGTGGCATTTCCAAAAAGCACAAGAAGAAGAAAAAGAAGCATCGACTTGACAGAGAACCAGAAGAGAAAAGTCCAAAGCAAATTGATGCAGAGAAACATGGTTTGTACTTTGTTAAGCTACTGCACAATCATTATCATGTGCTTATTATTTTAAGGTGACTGTTGCAAATTTTCAGTAACAGTCATTGGTAAAATCTGGTTGTAGCTACTTGGGGTAGCACCAGGTAGCACTAGACAGGAATTTGGATTCCCACACTTTTCTCAACAATTGTGCAAGTTTTAAAACTCTGTGGGGGAATATCCTGCACGTGGTGGGAAAATTGGGTAGGAAAAAGTTGACTTTTTGTGTTGAGGATTGATTTACTTCTCAAAAATTGGTGGGGAGGTACTGTACTTAGCATACCTGTAGTGCTGAATAAAGTATTACACAGAAAAGTGCTGGGTAATTTTTTCATGAGTGCTGGGTAAAATGCATGAGTGTCGGGTACCAAGACCTGGTGCCACCTGGTGTTGGCACATCCTGAGTTTATTGTGGTGCACATACTACAGTGTACCACTTCCACAAACTGTGGTTGTGACATTTTACAGTCTGCAGCTACTCTGCTGTACTGTACCGTACGTTCCCAGTGTACTGTAACAGGTTGTTTAAATTAATGGTGGTGTTGTGCAGTGCTATTGTGTGATTCCCCACACTACTTTTTTTCAAAATTTGACAAGCTGAAAACATATATACAAGAACTTCCTGCACTACTCTTTATATCTGTTCATGCTAGCTTTGCTAATGTAGCCACTTGTGCTCCAACTCATTAAAATCCCCCTATTAAGACCAAAGTCCTACCAAAACTATTTTGAAGGGGGGAGGGGATTCCCCCCAGATTCTGAGACCAAGTGCCAACACTGGATTGAAGTATTGTATGTCTGACATAAGAAAAGACATAATTTTCTGACATGTATGCAAATTCATTCACTGAATTTTGTCTTTTTCCATTTCTGTTCACTTTCCTTTAAAATCACAGTTTTGTAAAGCACATTGTTTTACTGTGTGTAACTAAGTGGTTTTATGTTTTTTGCATTTCCCATGTTCTTTGAAAACCATAATTTTCTTGTTTTGCTATTAATAAAATTACTGTTTTACTGTTGGTGGTGTTTTATATGTTTTCTAAAAAGTTGTTTATATAAAGCTAAAGCACCAAGATGAACTCCTGATTGTGTGGGGTTTGACTTGTTTAGTGTCATTTTGAGGATGTCATGAATTCCATGCTCAACTAACCAAACTCAGAATTTCTGTCATTTTTCTCTGTTTTCGTGTATTGTAGAAAATATACATCTTAACTTTAGACATGCCTGTGTAGTATTGAGACCTATGGTTATCCAAATTCAGATATCCATAACACTTCAGTATTGATCATGTGTAATTACTAAAGTAAAAATAAACCTGTAGTCAAATTTGCATATCTGTCTCTCATCACATTTATACTTATCAGGAGGCTGGTGGAGTGTAAGGACCTTTGTGGAAATAGAGGGCACCATTGCTATTGAGATGGGCAAGAACACTTATGTACATGCTATGGACAATGGCCTCTTTACTCTCGGGGCACCCCACAAGGAAGGTAATGTAGCATTGGCACCCAAAGTGTCTCGAATATATGATTTATACTGCATTTTGACAGATCTGTGGTTTTTCATTAGTTTTATAAATTACTCCTGTGTGATGAATTACCCTTTGTGAAGGCATTTTCATTCAGTCCCACTGTAAGCATTTAACAGGCTGTATGTAGCCTGACTGCCTCCATCAAGTAATGCTATTGGTAGTATGGTAGTTTATTTCAATTTATGCTCATTTATTCAAATTTGATTACTGTGTGATGTAAACTTTGTTTGACCCAAGAATGAAATTTTTGTTCCCTTAGTTATACAGCATTACATACTGTATACTTCTTTCAATTAAAATTTCATGGAAACACATATTCCGTATTATGCAAGTCAATATATCCCTTATTTCAGAAAAACCCTGTGGGCCCATAGAGAAATGTACTGTACAAAACCTATGGTGTTCAACTGCTCCTTTTTTGCATTAATCCAAATTATGGTAAACCAGTTTTTAAAAATGCTAGATGATCACTATTAATATCAGGAGTTAGATTCTTTGTGGGGATTAATACATTAAAGATCATAAGACTGTTTTCTGAGGTACCTGTATCTCTTAAAAATAGCTAGTGTCTATTCCTTTTGTCAAAAATTGCATTATTATTAGAGTGGCTCTATTAGGAGAAGTAAATTATGTTTGCTTTAATATTTCCTAATACAGCATTGGAAGGTCCATCACCACCAGAGCAGTTTGTAGTTATTCCAGTGTCTGAGAGGAAGTTTGCTTTAAAATCTGGCTACGGCAAGTACCTTGGCATTGATATTAAGGATCATCTTATTGGCCGAGCAGATGCCATGGGTCCTAGAGAGCAGTTTGAACCAGTTTTTCAGGATGTGAGTTTTTACACAGTTGTCAGTGTTCTTCTAAATATTTAAAATATTATCCTGTAAAATCGTGTGCTTTAAAGTGATTTCTTCCACAGAATAATCATTCTTTGACAAGTTGTAGACAGTACTGTATATTCCATTCATGGGCGGCTCTAAGAAATTTTGTTTGGGGGGGCAAACTCAAGTCCGTATTCAGGGAGGTTCGGAAGACCCCCCCCAGCAATATTAATGGTCAGCTCCGGATATTAATATAGCCTTAACAGGAGTATGCATAGGCGTAGGGGCCGAAGTTGATTGGGTCCGGGGGGGGGGGGGCTGTAACGATCTGCCCGAAAAATAGAAACAAAAAATTTCCGCGCGCGTCCAAAATGTTAATGCACATATCATATAGGCATGCATCCATTATCACACCGCATGCCAATTACATACAATAATTTGCCACGTTACTACCTATTCCATATTGGTTATAATTCTGGGGGGAAGTCGTTACAAAAATGCTGCTAATAATCAGTGATGTAGCCAAGATTTTTCTCATGGGATTGGGCAGGCACTATGTTGTGTGATCGCCGGCCTGGGGGAGGGGTCTAAGGGGAGGGGTGTCCCCCTCCCCTTTGAAAATTTTTTGAAAAATTAGGTGTCCATACATGCAATCTGGTGCCACATATGCTACCTTTGAAGTAAAATTTTGTGTTTTAGTTTAGGTACAAAAAAAAAATCGGCGTCAGTGACGGGGGCATGGCCTAATGGCTCCTCAAATACACCACTGATAATCATAATATATAAGTTTAACCATTAAAAACACACTGGTGAATTAATACCGAATATACAGGTACTCGTGCATGCAAATCAGAAACTATGTTTTAATTACCAAGGAAGTTTTTTTAAAGTATCGACTTCCGTTAAGCTACAATATTGCATTATTTTTCTTTCAGTAGGTGCCCAAAAAATTCTCAGAATATTGCCCGAATTTTCACAAAAATATTTGTTGGGGAGCTGCAGCCCCCAGCCCCCTGCCTCCTACGCCTATGGGACTATGGTTATTATTATGCATTGCAGCGATGCCCCATGTAGTGTTCCAAAGCTCTTTACAAACCATTTCAGGCAGTTAGTCATGAGAAGATCTACTTTAAAAATAAATACAACCATATTCACCACCGATCGCTACCGTACTACCTATTGGGGTGGAGTAAGAGCCCAAGTGAAATGGGCAAAGCGGCTTGACCATTTGTATAAAATGAGCCCCACCTTTAAATATTTTATTGTTTAATTTCATTGTTCCACAATATGTTTCAGCTTTGTCAAGAAGCATAAAATGTTGGTTTTCTGGATTGTTTTCACAAAAAACTAACGAAGATTTCTGAGCATGAAGACACTTGAAAATCGATGAAATGATAGCACTAGTATTTTGGATCTCAGTACCGTTCCGAAGAAACGAATTTTTTTACAGGGGGAGGGGAATTCTCCTAACTCAGAACGACGTCTCATCATATATACAAAATACCTAGGCCACTAGTCAAAAGTCTCACAAACGACTGAGCTTAGAATTGACTGTGTTAGTGTATTGGTTCTTTTAAATCAGTGAAACGGTATATACTTTGGCACAGAGGTGGAGACCTTTTGCTTATAACAGGCCATTTGACAATCATTAAGACCACGCTCGTGGGCACAACGGCGCTATGTTGTCAATTTGGACAAGGGAAGGAGGGAAACCTCTCCTTCTATGGGAAAACACAGTACTTTAGACTACATGCCCGTTTACAACTTTTTTATAGACAGATACCTATGCTAATCGGCCAGGTTGACACCCTGGCAAAACTGATTTTAGTCGTGGATGATTAATCAACACGGCTTAAATGGGTTGTGTATCTAATGACCCCGAAAGCTCTGAAGTGGTTTCTGCAAAACTATGGACATTTAACTCCAACATTACCGTTACACTCTGTAAATGACATATGATGCCTAAGCTAATCAGATCACAAATATCACAACGTGATCATATTTGTTTGTTGATTACCTTAGCTCGCACCTAACGGCAGGTTTCCGTTTGATTGACTGTCTGAACAGTATAGATACGGTAGTAGCAAAAAAGGCAAACCTGAGTGGAAAACTCATTACCTCAATCCCACGCGCGACGGTAAAATGCGCGCCGAAAAAAAACAAAAAACAAAAAATGGCGTTTTTGAAAAGCACTTTCATTTAATGTTTAACCTTCGCAATTGCATTGGGAAAAGTTATTCACTCCTTTAATTTTAAGCTCCATCTCAAGGGAAAAGGGAGTATAGGGGCCAAGCTTACACATCTCGAATGACATGTTTTATTTTTTATTATTCTATATTTTTATTTGAAAATTGAAGACCATCTTTGCAAATTGTTGGGGGGCCAAGTGCACACCCCGTGCCCCCTATGTCGAGAAACGCTAATGATTACCATCTGTTCATTCTGTCTAGACATATGTTATGGCTCACCTGTCGTCTGATTACCTTGCGGTGAAAAGCATAAGGAGTCTGGCAAGTGCTAAAAATAGTGTGAATGCCGCTTTATGATGCTTGGCTTGTACTGTAAAACATACAGTAATATCTTCCAATAAAGGAACGAGGATACTCTTTGTCATGCTTGTCCGACGTATGTACATATGTATTGAGAGGAGCTCTCGCTACAGGTACTGTAAGTTAAGTGAGGGTTACTAAGTGCGTTAACTTGCTATTTGGCATCAACCAGATTGAGTATTCATGTGAGTAGTTCTGAAAAACTCTCACTAAGACAAAACCATCTCAAGCTAATAGGCTTGTCATCCACCTCTAGCACGCTTCGACACGATCAGCAGCACCTCCTCGTGCCTCCTGTCCCCCCCTCCTCTCCTCTTCCCTCCCTCCGCCCCCCCACTCCAGTACGCTGTTGTAGGACATTTCATACTTTGCAGGTGGGCTGCTTTATACCGAGTATGTGTCCATTGAGTAGAATGCCAACACCCTCTTGGTATGGGGTAAAGGACTGCTAATAGGTTAGTCGTGGTGCCGGTCACCAGACGGTGAAACAATGTATGACCGCCCCCTCTGGTACTGTCCCTTGAAATTGGCTGTAGCTATATGTAGGACACAATATCTCAAGAATGGGATTATAAATCTTTTGATAAGTAATCTCTCCACATGTGTATAGTTGCACCCATATGCGAGCAACAATGGGCCTTGCTACCACATTTTTTGGTGGAATGGTTCAAACTCGCTAAAACATGATAATCTCATAGATAAAAACTTTTGATGACTCTTCATGGTTCACAAAATTGTAAGTCAAATATGCCAATGGATCTTGAACATTTTACACCTAGTGTAGGTGTTAAAATCCACAGTTACTATTTACCTAAATTTTGCAATGCAAATCTGTTTGTCAACATTGAAAACCCACAAACCACCAGCAGAGAACTTCTGTTTTCATGATTCCTTTTACCCCAAAACAGTACAACCCAAGTTTTCTCATTCTGCCCAGTTGATATGGCGGCAGGTTTTATTTTTTACCATATTGCAACAGGGTGAACCAAATGTTTACTCTTC
>JAIZAY010001636.1:0-13869 GCA_029531755.1 Holothuria leucospilota | reverse complement strand
CCCAATTTACAACAACTACATTGGTTGCCTGTAAAATATACAATGGTTAGTGTCTAACAATTATTTTGTCCATGCAGATGTGAGTTTGGAGGGAAACAGAATTTATGAATGCCAAGATTTTTTCTCTCTTCTCTGCCTTTAGGAAGATTGTCAATTCAAAAATGGCTATGGTAACATACATACTTTGATGGAAAACTGAAAATAAGTCAGTTCTGACCTGCATGTAATTTTACCATAGTTAATGATTTGTGGTGAAAAATTTCTTACCACTTCGTTCAGAAAATTATTAGCAAAATAATACCATGGACTACTCTGGCCCCAAACTACAATCAAGTTACGAGGACGGCATCAAGGGTTTCATGTCGCAATTTCAAACTTAAGTAACCACCGCACGGCGGTGACTGTGATTTGAACCTTTATTGCCCACACAAACTTATTCAAACATATTTTCGGTTCATGGTCATTTTGCGTTAGTACTTAACAAACTTGAAAAGAATAAATATTTTAAATCAGTGCTTATTAGTCCTATCCCCCTTTGATTATACTTATTTCCTTCTCTCTCACTCTTTTGTAAACTGTTCGAGTAGATTTTTGTAAGATGTTTGAAAAGATTCGATGACTGTTAGAAGATGAAGAGCTAGGTGTGTTCTAATTTTCGTTTGGAGGTCAGATGGAAGTTCATTGCAAGTACTCCACATATTGTTAATAACTCAGCTTCCGGGGAATTTTCGTGTTGAATCCCACCCTTATTTTAATCCTAGACCAAACCAGGGCCCTATAAAGACTCATGGACCCCTCGCTGTTCGCAGAACACTCCATTATTCAGGTTCAACTGTGCATGCCGAGCTGAAGAAGCATTATTATAGCCAATTGTTCCACTCATCTGTATGATATGCAACAGGAATAGAAACTTGCCTCTAGAGAGGAGGAAACTATGATGCACTTGGCCCACATTTGCATACTTACCGACTTCCCGAGGCTATCTGACTATGGCTATGTATATGTGTATAGAGACTACAGCTTTCCTCTAAATGCAAAGTATCAAATATTCCAAAAGATAAAAGAATTGCATCGTTAACAATCTTGAATCATGAAACAATCTGCCTGGAGCATCTGAAACACTAAATTACCTCTAGCTTCCGGACCCCACGAGGGCTTCGAGCCCCTACAGTCCACGAGAGGCCATATGATGGGACCCTGGACCCCACAGGTTATGGGGTTTGAGCTTCGCGTTCGCCGTGCACTCCACGACTGCACATTTTAGCCCCTCCCCCATATTAAGACATTTTTGTTCATATATTATTTATATACACGCTCATCCAGTACACTTGTCTTGTGGAAGTAACTAAATATCTTGTTTACTATTTCCCTCTGCTCACTGTACAAACAACGCTTGTTCAGCATCGTTGTGGCGGGTACATATCGCGTTGTTAAACACATCGCTTGGCGCGCGTCATCCCATTGGTGTAAGACTTATGCTCATTCATATTTGTGACTGTTTTTATGTAATTCGATCGACCTAGTTCTTATGGGGGAGTGTTGAAAATTTAAAAATAAAGGTTACCCTTGGAAATTTTACAGCAATGCATGAACATCGACGATCCCAGCTTGTTTGTACAAACAGCAGTAGGTCAAAAGTTCATATCTACTTCGTTCAATGCAAAAATCTGTCCAGGTCCCTATGTAGAATCAGTGACACGTTAACGATACATTTGTATGCCATTCAGAACCTAAGACTTAGTAGAACACAGAACTGAATGAACGTCATCGTAATTTTGCCATACGAGAGAGCACCAGGGGTCGAAAGTTCTTGGCCGTACTGTTTTTCACAGAGCGCGTTTTCGTGGCACGAGAGGAGCTAACACAAACTGTATGGGGTTTAGTAACAAGCAAATTGATATATTAAAACTTTACCAACTTATGTTTCGCTGGGTGGTTAGATATCTCCCCGTCGTCCCTCATAACTCATATTTATGGAATTGTGACGTAGTAAGTTTGGGCGTGGGTGACTCTTTTTACTGTCTCATCTTTCAAATGACAGTCGCCCACTGTAAACAGTCGTCATTGGATTACAGCGTATAAATAGTGTTAAAACGTCCAATAGTTTCTTCCACAGACAGTAAATATGCCTTTGCAATAATTGAACAATTCAGGTTTGGTCCCTACAATCTCTTTATTAACAAATGAAAAAATTCCTCATGCCACACAACATATCGCGCACTTTGGTAAGTAGCCCCACCTGGAGTAATGATAGCTGAGGTTGTACATCTCGTTTAGAAGTATAATTATGAGAACTTTAAGCATCCTTTTATATTCATGGTGGGTTATTGCTCTCACCGCAAAGATTCACCCACACTTACACAGTACTTAAAATAATTTCTTTCATCGAATAACAGCACACTTTTTCAAACCAAACTACTCCCGCAGATTACACGTTCACCGAAGTTACGTCGTGTCATGTTTTTCAAGATTTTTAAATTTGCACAAAATGGTACTGAATGAATCCATTAAACAATGGCCACCCAAAATGTAGTTTTAGAGACAGCGCAACATCCCTGAACAGCTCGTTGGTTTTTGTCCCTTTTAACTTACATGAATACACACACCAGGATCGTAGCCTACGGGGAGGGGGAAGGCAAGAGGCAACAGCCCGTGAGATTTCCAAACCATAAATGAAAATGGGCCTACTTGAGAAAAAGTGACTAAAATGCTCAAAATTTCACTGTCCTAATTATGATTCAAAGCCCAAATTCAATTCTATTCAAATTTATTCCTCATATGAACAACGAAACACAGTAAAAGAGTTACGTAAACAAATATTAAGGACATATTAAAGACATTAGCAAAACAGAAAACTGTCAACAAAGCTAGAGTAACCATTGAATAAATGACCTGGGAAATCGCATATAATAGTTCCTTTTATCCCCAAATTTTTACCGCAATTACATAACAGCTAGAGCTGAAACACGAGACAACCGAAACAAAAGGGGGTAACAACTTACGCTAAACACTGTTTTCGCTGGGGAAAAAGATAGTTGTCTATTTTTCTAGGCTGACAGTCAGTGACGAGCAAGAACCAGACACGTCGTGCCATGTGTCTGGCATTTCACTCCATTAACATGCGGTGGTCCCTTAGCCCCCATATCCCCTCCTCCTTATATCTTGCACATTGTTTATTTGAGCAAGAAACCAATGTCTGACCTCAAGTATCTTCCTCTAATATCATCTTCAGTGGCTTCAAGTCTAATGTGTACAGACATGTCTAGTTGTCATTGGCTGGGATTTGTTCTCAATATTGGGGGATATGACCCCATTTTCAAATAATTCACTGTGTGCAAAACCAAATTCAATGGGAGATTTCTCAAATATTGGTGGGACATGTCCCCCTGTCCTCCCTCTTCCGGGATCGCCGCTCATATTAGTTATTAGGAGTCACTGATGTTAGATGGTTATTGCAAATGATTTCAACAGTAGAGCTAAAGGTAGTGCAGTCACACATTCCAACGACAAAGAGAAGGTTTTTCTTGGCATTAATATGTGTATATTTTTAGATATGATTCGTAGTTTCTTATTGCAGTAATATCTAGCGTCTTTGCAGGTAATGTAGAAGATGACATAACGTTTTCACCAGGAGACCACTAATCCCAGCTAATTTGAAGAAATTCGTGTGTGTGTGTATCTGTGTGTGTTTTTCTTTTGATGTGTGATTGCATGCGATGCAAACTCCTCTGGAACCGTTAGTTTAAACGCAGGAGCGTAGCAAGCCCCTCGGAGTCCCATGGACAAGGAGCAGTGAGGGGCCCCCAAACCAATGGTGTCTCAATCCCAATTGCAAAAGCCCTCTCCGGCCATCCACGCACATATTCACAAATTAACAAATACACAACGTATACGTATGGTACTATACGCGATACTTTTTCCTGTTGTCTATTGACGCCTTTATAACTCGATACAATAAAGTCATATAAAACGTGTGTTACAACTTAAAAAGTAAACCTGCATAATAGGACAATGCACCATAGCTGAATCCAAAATCCCGAGTTGCTTTGTTGATCTTGGTTGGGGGCCCTTGGGGTCCCTGGACATTGTTCACCCAGTCAGCCCGTTCGCTACGCTCCTGTTCAAACGTAGTGGTAAGATGCATGACCTTATATATAAACGTTTCCATGAGAGCTGGATGCCTTATTTAGTAATATAGTATATATCGAGAGTCAAAAAATCTTCTAATTGACCTTGCCTGTATTTGAAAGTCACTCCAAAAAAGTGTTACCAGGGTGATAAGCAGATTTCTAACATAAGACCTGGGCATTACGGGTCTTGATGTTGAACGCCGAAGCAAAAGGCAAATGTGAAAAATAACAGACTTGTTTTCTAAAAGAGTGCGGTAAACTTCAAAGTCGTAAGTTCTCTTTGTCATGAGTCTAAGGTCGGATATCGAATTCAACAAGACATAAAGCACGCTTTATAGCCCAGCAACTTCTTTCATTGTGGTAATAGTATAATGAGAAACAAACACCATGATTAAGCAATTTTACATCTGTTAGAGTTCCAAGGTCACATTTCTTAAACTGGTTCACTAGCCTCTTTCAAAACTGGCATTTTCTGTAAAATCTATTCAAGTAATTTCTCATTATTTGCCTACCCACATGCTCAATTAAACCATAGTGAATTAACAGGGCATTGAAGTTGAAATCTGTGACACCATTGCATGGCTCCTAGTTATTGTTGTCACGAAAACTTGTTCTGAAGAACTTTAAAGGTATAATAGTGATTGCAGTAGTCCATCAAGCTGTTACATGATATCTGAAAAGATTACGGCAAAGCCGCGGTCACACTACAACGAATTCGGATCGGATTCCGATCCGATTTTTGTGAGTTTTTGTTAAAATCTTCTCCATTTCGGGTCAGAAAGAGCCCAGATTTTGCCAACCAGTGTAAATATATGATTTGCATCAGAGGTCTGTGAAAATGAAATGTTAACTGATTTTTTTCGTGACGTCACATCGACAGACAGCTTTTATCGGACACGCGTAGTTCGATAAAAGCTGTCTGTCGATGTGACGTCACGAAATAATTCATATAAATTTAAGTTTCGTATTCCTGCGATGAAAATCATATAATTACACAGGTTGGCAAATTTTGGGTTCTTTCCGACCCGAAATGGAGAAGATTTTAATAAAACCTCACAAAAATCGGATCGGAATCCGATCCGAATTCGTTGTAGTGTGACTGCGGCTTAAGAGACAGTTTCCAGGGCAGACGATCCAAAACGCTATGAAAAGGGCAAAGACATATTTCGACTTCTCCTTAAAAACGTATGCAAAAATATTAGGACCCTTATAGTATCTTCCTTATACTAATTGCAACCAATTTGGGTATATTATCCTGCACAATTGTGCTTTGCTTAATACCATTTTGCTACGTTTATGGCAAGCTAAATGTGCAATAATTCGAAAACAAGGTTCTTTACCGATAAACTCGGTTTTTCAATAAACAAGGTTTTTCGAGCGAAAAACTCAGTTTTTCGATAAAGAGAGTTTTTCGATAAACTCGCTTTTTCGGCCGAAAAACAGAGTTTTTCGATAAACTCAGTTTATCGAGCGAAAAACAGAGTTTATCGATAAACAAGGTTTATCGAGCGAAAAACTCAGTTTTTCGATAAACAAGGTATATCGAGAGAAAAACAGAGTTTATCGATAAACAAGGTTTATCGAGCGAAAAGCAGAGTTTTTCTATAAATCTTGTTTATCGAGCGAAAAACAGACTTTTCGATAAACAAAGTTTTTCGATAAACTTGGGTTTTGGACCGAAAAACTGAGTTTTTCGATAAACTCAGTTCATCGAGCGAAAAGCAGAGTTTTTCTACAAATCTTGTTTGTCGAGCCAAAAGTAGAGTTTTCGATATACAAAGTTTTTCGATCGATAAACTGAGTTTATCGAAAAACTGCGTTTTTCGCTCGAAAAACCTTGTTTATCGAAAAACTCTGTTTTTCGCTCGATAAACTGAGTTTATCGCAAAAAACTTTGTTTTGCGGTCGCAAAATTTTGCAAGGCCCCCGGGCGGCATCTGCAAGTTGTGTTGTTGTGTTGTTCGTCAAAAAAAATAACATTTCTTCCTTGCAACGCGAAGTTTGCTTTCTGGATGGTTTGTGAAAATGTACCTAATTTTGCCTTACTCCTAAGGAGAGGAGATTTACTGATTCAGACTTCCTCGTAGAAAATGCAATTTCCGTACTGTTTATAAAAACAATTTCGGCGCTGCTTTTCCACCGTATGAGAAGATATAAAAGATCTATCTCATTCGGATTGATATGATTGACCAAGGGTGAATCCGAGTCCACCTTATCTGATCCCGAACTAATTCCGATTTCAGTGTCCCCAATTCAGGCCCAACTCAGAGTCCGAAAATTCGACAATGTAGCCTATCATACACGTGGTATTAACCTTGAGAAGTCCATAAAATAAAGTGGCACTTTGCCAGACTTTCCCAATCCATTGCCAACTATTACGACCGTCAGTTCTGTGGGGTCATCTTGGTATGCCGTTTATTTACTACACTGTGCACCCTTAGTTAACATTAAGCACAATTCACTTTTGTGGACTCGACTGGAGTTGGCTCAGAGCCCGAGTCCAGCTGCAGCCTACTTCGGGTCAATTTTCATCCCGGGACCTTCCCTTTCAGGCCTCTTTCGAGTCCAGTAACAAATGGACTCGAGTTCGGAACTGAATTCGAGTCAGAAATGGAGCGTTCTTACCCTGTGTTTGACCTCAATAGTTTGTTACAGAGAAAAGGTTGAACTACTCGATGCGTTAACTGATCACGAACATTGAAAACAGTCCATGAAAATTTCGAGTATGTGGTCAAGCCTATTAATACATTAGGGTATTTTAGAGTTTTCGATGTAACGTTGTACAACGATAAATGAATGCTTCTAAATTGACAAATTAGGTCGAAAAGAAAGTCTTGGAAAATTCACAAATTCAAGCGATTTTCTTGTTCTTACGTGAACATTATTTTGTAAAGTTCTTTGAATGTTATAGCGTCTGTCTGCACTAATGCCGCCAATCATGTAACTCAGGTGCTGTTGTGTTACAGCAAGTTGTAAGTGTAATTATATTGGAACAATTTTGGCACATATAATCATGCACCACTGGGTTCCGACAGCTACTTTGAGATCATCAACGGTCCTTTGAGACCAAAATTCCAAACACTTCGTCCTACAAATTCACGAAGTATGCAAAATATTCAGACGGTTCCCTCAAAATTCCAGCTGATGCGCATTGTCTACGAAGGTATTTTTTGATTGGCTGATGGTATTGTATTGTATCAATTGTATCCTTTGTTAAGGTTAGGGATAAGTTAGGGATTAGGGTTAGCGTTAGCCAGTCATAAAAATTCTTCTTAAACAGTGCGTATCGGCCCCAGAATTCCCATTCAAGACAATGCCCTGTCTGACTATTTCCAGGCCTCCGGAAGATTTCCTTTCCAGACGTGTAAACTCTTTACCCTTGACGATTCTGAACTTCCTTGCGGAAAATTTGCTGGGAGGCAATCATTGGGAAATGTTCCAATAGGAATTGTCCGGGATGGGAATCGTCCTATTGGAAATTGTCTGAAGGAAGTTTTTCGGTCACACTTAACATGATCACGACCAATTAATAACAAACAGGATTTCGGATGTATTATTCTGTTCACAAAATCCTGCTTAGCTTTATGCTAATATGATCTTACAACTTGTCCAGAGTTCTTTTTTTCAACCTCGGCAGACATTATGAAAAGAACTGGCCACTATAGCATAACCTCAAGTTAAAGAGCTGGCAAGAAAGCCAAGATTATGGCAAAGGATTTTCTTGTATTGCACTAGGAGAGACTTGTCTTGTTACACTTTTCGACCATACAAACATCTGTTAATGGAGATTAAAACACCTGTTGCCATGTCGTCTGTTCTGTAATCTTTTGAAGCTTTAAAAGGTGTGAGCCTTGTAACAAATGAACCTTTACTGCGATTTTGATAAGGAAAGAGTTATATTAATTCAGAAAAATATCATGATATGAAATAGACCTTACTTTTAATACATTTTCAAACTTTCGGGGTACTCCCAGGCACTCTCAAAGGCGCCGATTTCGTTCATCTCTAAATCAGCTTTGTGTAAAAAAGCAACTGCAAATATTAAATTTCTTTTATTTTTAACTACCACCTTAACAATAATGAGAAGACAAATGGCTATGCTATTCTCGCGTATACTTTCAACGAGCAATAAAGGTATTCTCAGGGAAGTGTACTTTTTCGTATGCAAAAGTGAGTTATACACATAATGAATTTAAGAATTGGTTTCCCCACCGTAAAGGCGTTATTAAGAATCGTTCTTGGCGTGTAGAGCATACCTAGCGTACAGTGTGCCCAGCCAGGGTGTTTTGACTGTTTGAATCCAACAAACCAACATTGATTTTTGGGGTGATTTATTTTCTGTTTTCGAGAGATGGAGAGTGTCTGTGCATATATTGTGTGTGAGTTTTAAGTGTTCCTTCTATACCAGATTATACCAGCGCCCTGTCACTATCGTTGTTGATGCCATTTTCCGGACACATAAACCTTCACATGACCTGACACACACACACACATGTATGTATGTTTATATATACATATATATATATATCATCACAAATCATTTCAGCACATTGCTTATCGAAGGGAAACAAAGATATCTAGGTATGTTTGGGGGTTAAAGAATGAAAACAATGATTACACAATGGAATGAGAGATTCTGAAGAGGTCAAACACTCATAAGAGGCAACGTAACATATGTTTAGATGAAAAGCTTGAACTGCTGCGGCTGAAGGAGTGAATCAGGACAATATTGAATAGTATTCTAGAAACCTAAGGACATTTTACTTCCAACATAGGCACTTGCCTTACACTGAAAAAAGTGTATATGAATGGAAAACTTAGCCTCGAGCAGGACTCGAACCAGCGACCTCCCGCTTACCATGCATGACGCTTTAAACCACTGGGCTATCCAGGAAACCACTGGGCTATCGAGGCCCATGGGACAATGTGCCTGCAAATTCGGAATGGGCAGGGACATGATGGTCATGTTATCTGGAGAAAGTTCCAAGACATATGAAATGAGGGGTCCTCGTCTAGAATTTGGAAATTAAAAAATGTTACATGCAATTTCCTGGCATATGGCAATCCTGATAAGTATACGTTGAACTTTAATTATTGTAGCAGATATTTAAAGACATCTGGGAATCAAAAGGGGGAGGGGGCAATTGGTGTTGACAAATACAGGGTATCAATGATGACTCTTAGGTAGTTTTAAGGGCGTTTTTACTCTGCAAACCACCATCGGGCTAGTTTCATTAGCAAATCCTTGGGCTTTTAGGGACATTGAACAGGGAGTCTCTCTTAGGAAGAGATTTTTGCATATTAACATGGCGCTTTCATTGTCGTAGTTAACACGACGTATGTTATCGGCACCTGAAATCCCCTATTTGTGCTTTCATGATTTTCAACAGGGATTTAAAACTGTCTCTTTAATGATTCTAGGCAACCAATTTGTGTTTCATTGGAAAAGACAGGTGACCTACAATTTTGGGAGTTCGAATTGCGATCGCGATGAGACAGAGGGTACCCCGTTTAAGTAGGCCACTACTGTTTGGTGGGCCCTATACCATATGATATAGACTCTGGGTTCTCAAATGGCATCTCGCAAGCCATTTGCTGCTCCTGAAGTCCATTAATGTAGCCCGCAGAATGTTTGAGGAGCCAGAAAGGTTTTCACATGAAATCTCCTGAGTACAATCTAGAGCATTTTCTCCCCTAGCAAACTGGTAATTCACACACGGGGGATGCAAAAGTCTAGTTGTAACTTTATACCTAAAATTCCTTCCAAACTAGCCCGTTAAGGATGCCAGTTTGTCTCAGGTACTGCTGACCCATATATTGAAGAGGCAAAGTTATAATACAAATTTGCCTTAATGGAGTGCAATTTCCTACAATCATGGGCGGTTGGAATGTCAAATTTTCTTCCTATACTGGCGATCACGAGGTGTAACTACGGTGGGGAATTTGAGTTGTAAAGTGCACTTTCCTGCTTTCCAGCGCGATTACAATGTAAAGTTTTCTCACCTTAGCCCCAATCTTGGTGGAGCTGAGGTAGACTCATCCACTACAGCGCCCTACTAAGCAACCGCCACCCAAATTAAGAATTCCAAACTCCCAACCACCTGTTGTGCAGTCACTTTCCAAGCTCTTATGTGTGAGCTTTGCCCTCTAGAATAAGACCCTTTCTCCAAACCCTGTACTCCGCCCTGCTTGCTTCTATAATAGCGATAAAGTTTGAACGCTGGGAAAAGCGGCCATGGTCGATAATACTTAAGAACCCCCGGCCTAATATTTAAGTTCAACCATTTACAGGGCCGATAGTGTTCTTTTAATAACTTTTTCCATCTTTTTTAACACAATTTTCCAATTTGTGCGAAATTAGCTAACGAATAATTGTTTTAATTTCAGTAATATAAATATTTTTGAACCAGTAGAAGGAGACTTGAGATTTAACAAAACAGTTATTGTGTTTTATTTTTGTTTTTTTGGTCAGGAATTTAGGGGGATTTAGAGGAAGTAACCTGCGCTTACTCCTGTTTGGTTGCAGTTGCAAATATGTCCCTTGTTTTGAGAGTTGATAGTAAAGCAGAGTAATAGCCGGTTGAGTTTAGAAGTGCAAATGGGCACCGATGATTTAAAATCTAACTGTGGAATCTGATTTTTAAAAAAACATTCCCCTGTACCATAACCATTACCTTGATAACCTTCAAGCAAATATTCCTATAGTTTGTGCCAATAGGGGGCTGAAAATTTGTATTTAAAGTGATTTGCGATAAAGAGCTCGCTGTATGTGGGCTTGAAAACTATGAAACGTGCTTCATAAATGTGGGGTAGTGGAGTGGGTTCACATACTCCATTGTGGGGGGATCTCATCCAGTGTTCCCTAGGACCATTCCTTGCATCACAAAACGTTGCGCCAACTCAGTTTTTGTAGTCTTTCACAACTTATCAATAGAGGAAGTAAATATTTTGTAGGAGAGGTACATAAACACAACGAAACATCCTTTCGTTTTTCCTTGATGTGTTTTTATTTGTGTGCACAGAACTCAAATAAAATGTGATATCAAGTGACAACTTTAACCAGAACAAAGATGGGCATATACTCTAATCTCGTTTAAAATTTTATATCTACTAGTGTTAATGTTTCGACAGATTTAATATGCTTCTTCAGTACATTTTTCGTTATCTTTACAAAGGTCCATCAGCAACGGTTCGCATGGTTCGCTCGCAACAAACTGGTGATGAAGATGACAGCATCTCAGTCGTCTTTCAACTAGACTGCACACTTACAGAAACCGATTTCACCTCAGGTAAGATGGCATTTCTGACTTAATAGACCTTATGAATTGACGTCACCAGTGTCTTCACAACCAACCCGACATCATGTTAGAGGACAAACAATGAATGAAATGTACACTGTAGTTAATAACGGGATTATCCTAGGCGAGGACGCACTGTGATTAATATGATCATTTGATATGTTATGCCTAAGGTCGAAAGTTGAAAAATCTGATATCGAATATGGAACAACAAAAAACATTTTTGTTTTCACACTTATCTTCATATAGGCTATTTCTGAAACGGCGGATGTAATTTTCGAGCACTAGGTGCTTGAATTTAGTCTAGTTCTTAAAAAACTTTCATAAATACTAGTTTATTATGACAGTTCTGTTTTTCAAATACTGCTTAATGCGGGAATATTCTTGTTGTGATGTGTGACAAGGCAATCATCCTGTGTGGTGGTATATGACCAAGAAGCAGTAGGAATAGAATAGGACTATACTGAAGCAAAATAGGCCTATTGGTTAGAAAAGCTCGACCACCCTCTGTCATTTATATCAGAAGATTTTGTAGAATGAAGCTGTGCCCACCTTTCTGGAATAGTAAAGCAAAACATCAGTATAAAAAAAAATTGCCGAAGTATTTGGTAAAATTTGGGTAATGCAATACCTTGTTCAGAAGTTTTCTTTTGACTATCATGAATGTAAAACGAATTGATAATTTTGCGAACGTTCATATACGATCAATCTTTTTGGTTCTTCTCATCGTTTACCTCGTGTATACCCATTTCTGCAGTAGCCTACTGAAGTGTGTACGGTGCTAGGTGCTCAATTGGAGATCCTCCTTAAAGGTCAGAAGCAGTCGCCCCAAACTTATTTTGAAACTAAATGTCACAAATTTCTTCTTATTTCGGTTCCAAGTATCTTTCATGATATTTTCGAACATAAATATTTCATATTCAAGGTAAATCAAGCAGTTGCTCTATGTAAATTTTACAACTGAGTGAGAAAAATACTGTCACATGATTCATAAGAGCCATTCAGGAAGTAGGATAGTCTACTAGACAATTCTTTTTTGGGTGACTGCATTCTCCCTTTAAGCGAACAGCATACACATATACCATGTAAACTTTTCTCTTCCATCCGGTGTGCATATCTTGTACTCATGGAACTGTGTAGCCAGACCTTGGGTATTACAGTATGTCTGAGCATGCATGCATTGCGTGTGCTTTTTAAGTGCAACGAAACGGCACATACAAACAAAAACAAAACTCAAACCGATCGGACAGAAACATAAATGCAAACTATTTACAAACAACCAAATCAAACAGAAAATTATGTTCATTACAGTAATAGAACTATACGTACAGGTATTTACATACACATATATACATATTTACAACATATTCACAACTAAGCACCTCACAAGCCACCCATGCACAAACACAGCCCCACTTACAAACCACAGTAGCCCCATATTTACAAACAAAATCAACACTTACAAGCCGACCACCGCCCGGTCAGTACTGCCACCGCAGCCAACCCAAAAACAACACCCCAGCCCAGCCACCACAAACAACCCCAAAACAAAGTCCCGCAAAGACCACACACCCAAATCCACCACACACCCAAAGGCAACACCACGCCCGAGGGCAACACCTGGCCCGAGGGCAACACCACGCCCGAAGGCAACACCACGCCCGAAGGCAACACCACGCCCGAAGGCAACACCACGCCCGAAGGCAACACTACGCCCGAAGGCAACACTACGCCCCGTAAGGCAACAACAACTTAAGAAGCAACCCGGCGGGCCCTCCCTCCAAAAAAAAAAAATACAGGTGCACCTTGCCCAAGGGTGCCCTGGGGGCAGTTGTGGCAAAGGGTAACCTCATTACTCCCACGTTAAAACAAACTCCACAACCGTATACGTTTAAACAAACTCCACAACTGCATGCATTGCAGTTACGACATCAACTGTTTGACTCTACAGAGAACATTATCGTCAGCCAAACAAAAGTTATCATACATTGAGGTGCCTTCACCTAATTATGCTCATCTTAAACATCCAGTAAATGAGAACACGAAATGTAACACAACAAGATGATGAACTATGAAAACCTGGACTGTAAAAAAACGACTTGGGTTCCCCATGAGGGAAACTGGAAATCAACATTTTTTGGGCTTAAAATGTTCTGACACCAATTTGGGTCAAAGGAAGTCTATTTGGGTCAATTATTTGACACAATAATTTAGTGCTCGGTTCCCTTCTAACCCACTTTTTTATTATTGCGGTCAAATTGACACCCAAAACGTTTTTACAGTTGTTGGGTAAACTAAAACTCTCCTTTGCAAACTTTTCCCGAACTGGACACGAACATGTAATGAAATTGTACATTCCCCTCAGAAGGTCTTACGTACAGTAACAAAGGCACCCATCGCAGTTATGTATGACTTTGGAGACCTCTACCACGGAACGGTGA